>PVJX010035802.1:0-17980 GCA_004027295.1 Dolichotis patagonum | reverse complement strand
TAATGTTGTTATACACTGCTGAGACACCATGGTAACCATTGTAGATCACCTTGTATTGCGGTTTTATGTGACTTTTTTGCCTCATGCTTTTCTAGGAATTGTTTTGTTTTATCTTGCTTTGTTTTGTTTTTCCTGCTAATACAGAAATGATAGATATACAAGTAGAGACTCATGCATGTGTAGAGCTTATAAACAGTTTGCTAGAACCAACTATATAACACATGTTGAAATGAACAACTACTTTGAAGAAAAAGAGACACTACAATACCCAGTGCTGACTCCATAATGTCTTGATGTGAAGTCCAGCAAAACTATCACTTTTTGTTCAAAGTGATCTTAGCTTGCTTTGCCTTGTTTAAGTTCAACACACATGAAGGTATGGACAGCTATTTTGAGGAGAATGAGAGACATTATGACAGCCATTCTTGGCTTCCCTAATGTCTGGTCTTGAAGACCTGAAATGCCCTCCTCATCCTGCTCAGATCAATTCCATACTAGGTTGTTTCATGTGAATTCCCTGTATGTGACAATCTGGACAACTATTTGGAAGAAAACAAGTGTCAATATGATAGAGAGTGAATATCTCCAATTGTCTACTTTTGAAATTTTTGTCTCTTACATTGCTTTCTTGTGAGCCACTTTGCTCTGTTTTGTTGTGTTTAATTCTACTCTTTTGATATAATTGCATGTATATTTGCATGGGTAAGATGGATGACCATATTGCTGTTTTTATCAGATTGTGAAGCAGAACTGTTAACAGTCTCACTGTTTGAATGTCTACTTTACATGTTTTAACTTTGTAAATTGAACAACTATTTCCAAGAAGTCAGTAAGTAATTTGTCAAGCAATAATTTCTTAGGCTTTTTGTTGTTGTTCTTTTCCTTTTTTCCTTGGAATACTGTATTGTTGCTACCCTTTATTCTGTTTTGTTTTGTTTTGTTTTTTCTCTTTAAATAAAATTATTTTAAAAAGAAATAACAAGGAATCAGGAAATAACAATTCCACAGCTTCAAGATGATGCAAAGAAAAACAACATAATATTAATAGGGATAAATGAAAAAGAAGGTGACAATGCAAATGATATCAAGAGGATATTTACAGAAGTTATAGGTGAAAATTTCCCAAACATGAGAAGAGAAACTGACATACGGATTAGTGAAGCATATAGAACTCAAAGAGCCATAACCAAAATAAAACTACACAAAGACATATAATGATCGCCATCCCAGAAATCCAACATAAGAACAAGAATATTAAAAGCTGTTAGAGAGAAAAGACAGATCACCTATAAAGGAAAATCTATCAGAGTTACAGCAGACTTCTCAACACAAACAAAGA
Organism: Dolichotis patagonum; assembly: GCA_004027295.1. NCBI lineage: Eukaryota > Metazoa > Chordata > Mammalia > Rodentia > Caviidae > Dolichotis > Dolichotis patagonum. Next base: position 16,641 of record PVJX010035802.1, on the reverse strand, counting down.
AGTCAAGAAGAGCATGGAGTGAAGTATTTCAAATCCTAAAGGAAAACCACTTCCAACTCAGACTGACGTACCCTGCAATACTGTCCTTCAGAATGGATGGAGAAATAAGATACTTCCATCACAAAGAACAGCTGAAGAACTTCATGGTCACCAAACCAATGCTACAAAGAATACTGAAAGACATTCTAGATACACATAGGATAAAACCACCAAGCAAGGCAAGCAATTAAACAGAATGGAAAGGTAAAGATACAACAGCAGAAAGATAACATGCCAACAATAAACCAATATATAACAGTTATATCATTAATGTAAATGGCCTCAATTCACCAATTAAAAGAAACAGTCTGGCAGAATGGATCAAGAAACGACATCCAATCATGTGCTATCTACAAGAAACCCATCTAACCTGAAAGGAAAATCATAGCCTGAAAGTCAAAGGATGGAACACAGTACTTCATGCAACAGGAAACCAAAAAAAAAGCGGGAGTAGCTATCCTGTTTGCAGACAATGTAAACTTCAAACCAAGAATGATCTGAAGAGATAAAGAAGGTCACTACATACTAGTTAGGGGAAAACTTCAAGAGGAAGAGATAACAATCTTAAATATATATGCATCAAATTCCAGAGCACTCAGCTATACAAAGCAAGTATTAACAGAAATGAAAAATCAAATAAGCAATAACACAATTATAACAGGAGACCTTAACATGCCATTGACACAAAGGGACAGATCAACTAGACAGAAAATCAGCAAAGAAATAACAGAACTGAATCACACCTGTGAACAAATGGACCTGATAGATGTATACGGGGTGTTCCATCAAACAACATCAGAATATACATTCTTCTCAGCAGTACATGGGACATTCTCTAAAATAGCCCACAGAACATATTTAAGTAAATTCAAAAGAACTGAAACTATCCCATGCATGTTAATGGATCATAGCACCATGAAATTAGAAATTAATGATAAAAGAAACTATAAAAACCCCACAAACACATGGAAATTGAATAATACACTCTTGAGGAATCAGTGGGTCACAGAGGAAATTAAAGAAGAAATTAAACAACATCTACAAGCAAACAAAAATACAAATACAACTTACCAGACTCTGTGGGTGCAATGAAAATGGTCCTCAGAGGAAAATTTACTACATTGAGTTCCCACATCAAGAAAACAGAATGAACACAAATAAACAACCTGATGCTACACCTCAAACACCTAGAAAAAGAAGAGCAAGTCAAGCACAAAGCCAAAAGAAGACAGGAAATTATAAAGATCAGACCAGAAATCAGTGCAATAGAAACTAAGAAAAAAATACAAAGAATCAATGAATCAAAGAGTTGGTTCTTTGAAAGCATAAATAAAATTGATAAGACCCTTATTTAAAAAAGGAAAGAAAAAACTCAAATTCATGCAATAAGGAATGAACAAGGTGAAATCACTACGGTCTCTGTGGAAATACAGAAAATCATCAACACCTATTTTGAAAACCTCTACTGTCATAGGTTCGATAACACAGAAGAAATGGACAGATTCCTAGAAACATATGAACTACCAAAGCTGGATCAGGAAGATGTAAAATTGCTGAGTAACCCAATTTCTATTAATGAAATTGAAAATGTAATTAAGTCCTTACCAACAAAGAAGAGCTCAGGCCCAGATGAATTCACTGTCAAATTCTACAAGAAATACAAAGAAGACTTAATGCTGTCACTCCTCAAACTCTTCAATGAAATCAAAAGGAAAGCAATTCTTCCTAAGTCATTCCTAGAAACAAATATTACTCTAGTACCAAAACCTGAAAAAGACCCAACTAAAAAAGAGAACTATAGACCAATCTCTCTAATGAACATAAATGCAAAAATTCTCAATAAAATATTGGCAAACAGGATGCAGCAAATCATCAAGAAGATTATACACCATGACAAAGTGGGATTCATCCCAGGAATTTGGGGTTGGTTCAACATATGTAAATCAATAAATGTAACCCACCATATCAATAGAGCCAAAAATAAGAATCACATAATCATCTCTATAGATGCAGAAAAAGCTTTTGATAAGGTCCAACACTCATTCATGATAAGAACCTTACAGAGAATTGGAACAGATGGTCTTTACCTCAATATGATAATGGCCATCTATGACAAACTAAAAGCCAGCATCATATTAAGTGGCCCAAAACTGAAAGCCCTTACCTTAAAATCAGGCACAAGACAAGGATGTCCCTTATCACCGCTCCTATTCAACATAGTACTGGAAATATTAGCCAGAGCAATTAGACAAGAGAGAGAGAAATAAAAAGGAGTAAAGATAGGAAAATAGGAAGTTAAATTATCATTATTTGCAGACAACATGATACTCTACATAAAAGACCCCCAAAACTCCATTGAAAGACTCCTAGATATAATAAATAAATTCAGCAATGTAGCTGGATACAAAGTCAATGCTCAAAAATCAATAGCATTCCTGTACACTAACAACAAATTCACTGAGAGTGAAATAAGAGTAGCCACACCCTTCACACTAGCATCCAAAAAAATGAAATACTTAGGAATTAATCTCACGAAACAAGTAAAAAAGCTATATAGGGAAAATTATAATACCCTGAAAAAAGAATTCGAAGAGGACCTCAGAAAATGGAAAGACATCCCTTGTTCATGGATAGGAAGAATAAATATTGTGAAAATGGCCATTCTCCCAAAAGTGTTATACAGATTCAATGCAATCCCAATCAAAATACCATTAACATACCTAATAGATCTAGAGAAATCACTCCTAAAATTCATCTGGAACCAGAAGAGAACAAGAACAGCAAAGGCAATTCTAAACAGCAAAGGCAAGGCAGGAGGCATCACAATCCCTGACTTGAAATTATATTACAAAGCTACTGTAATAAAATCAACATGGTACTGGAATAAAAACAGATCTGAAGATCAATGGAATAGATTGGAAGATACAATCACAACCACAAACACACTCAACCACCTTATCTTTGATAAAGGGACCAAACATGTTCACTGGAAGAACAATAGTCTCTTTAATAAATGGTGCTGGAAAAACTGGCTCTCTATATGCTGAAAACTAAAATTAGACCCATGCCTATCACCATGTACTAAAGTAAAATCTAAATGGATCAAAGATCTAAATATTAAAAGAGAAATGATAAATCTTTTGGGAGAAAAAGTAGGTAAAAATCTTGACGACATAGGGTAGGTTGAGAATTCATGGACAAGAATCAAACCACATGGGAAATACTTCCCAGAATTATTAACTGGGATCACATCTTATTAAAGAGTTTCTACATGTCAAAAGAAATCTCCATCATGGTGAAAAGACAACTCACAAACTGGGAAAAATATCTTAGTGAACTGTCCCTCAGACAAAGGACTTCTGTATAGAACTTATACAGAATTAAAAAAAATAAGACCTCTGAAATTCAAAGACCCAATCCAAAAATGGGCATCCCAGATGAATACACAGTTCTCAGATGAAGAAATACAAATGGCAAATAAATACATGAAAAAATATTCATCATCATTAGTCATTAGAGAAATGCAAATTAAAACCACACTGACCTTCCATCTCCCTCCTGAAAGAATGGCCAGGATAAAGAAAACTACCAACAACAAATGCTGCAGAGGCTGCGGGGGGGAAAAGGAACTCTTCTGCACTGTTGGTGGGAGTGTAGACTGGTGCAACAACTGTGGAGGTCAGTTCTGAGATTCCTCAAAAAGCTGGGGTTGGAAGTCCCATTTGACCCAGCTATTCCACTTCTAGGCATATTCCCAGAAGAACTGAAAACATCATACCACAGTGATATATGTGCACCCATGTTTATAGCTGCATAATTTGTAATAGCCAGATCTTGGAAACAACCTAAGTGTCCATCAACTGCGGAACAGATAAAAATGTTGTGGTATTTTTATATAGTGGAGTACTACTCAGCTATAAAGAATGATCACATTGAGATATTTATAAATAAATGGATGCAACTTGAGACCATACTCATAAGCGAAATAAATCAAACTCACATGGATAAATACCATATAGTCTCCCTAGTGTGAGAAATGGTAAAAGAGTACATAAGATTTTATGGTAATCATGATTCCCCATTACATTGCTTTGAAGCTTTATAATGTTTTCCTTCATCAGTTGGAATGGTTTTATTCTGTTTTGTTTGATTTTAATATGTGTGATAGTATGAACAGCTATTTTGAAGAAAAGAAGACATTATGGCAGCCATTGCTGATTTAATATCATCTTGATTTGAAGTCCTACCATGCTTTTGTTTTGTTCTCTATTGCCATTGGTTCTATAATGTAGTGTCTTATTGGAGTTTAATATATGTGATAGTATAAACAAATTTTTTTATGGAAAATGAGATATTATAGTAGCAATTGTTCATTTTCTGATATTTGGTTCAGAATGCTCTGTAATACTTTCATTCTCTTGAACGGTTTTATGCTATTTTGTTATATTTGATATTATTATACATGAAACTATGCTCAACTATTTCAAAGAAAGAGACATTATGGTAGTTACTGTTAATATCTGGTTGTCTTGTGAAGAGCTGTGTTGCTTACATTGTTTTGTTCTGATCTGCTTTGTTTTGTCCTCTTTTGTTTTATTTTCTTTAAAATAAAATTTTAAAAAAATTCCCCTTTCTTTTTTCTTCTGCCTGCAGAAAAAAACAAACATTAGTTTATTACTAAGTCTCAGAACCAACCTGATTCCTAAGGAAAACATTCCAGGCATCACATTCCAAATTTCTACATAGCTAAAAGATCTACTTAAAAAGACATACATGCACATTCATACGGAATGACCAAAACCAATTCATTAATCTTTTTGCAGAATATCTGTGCCCAGAAGAGGCACCTAAGGAAGGCACCAATGAAGGCCTTTTTCTTTCTATTCCCTGAAAGAAGCTGGCAAATCTTTTAAAAATTTTAATAGAGCCTATTTGGGCGTAGATTGGCATGGGGGTGTATGCTTGTAATCACAAAACTCAGGAGGCCTTCTCTCTCTCTTCTGATATGCAGAAGGATAATTTCAATGTGCCTGAGTTTACTGTTTTATGTGTCTAAATTTATGTCCTTGATGTCATGTATAGAAAATCTTTCGTTTACACAGTATCATGGAAATATTCTTCCATATATGATTATAGTACTTTTATGCTAGCAACCATTTAAAAAAATGTAATAGAATATACTTGCAAAACTATTTAGGCCTAAATTTGTACCTGTACATGATATAACTGGGTTTTTCCCCCATTTCCGTACTCTCCCTTTAACCCTTTTTCCCCTCCCCATTTACAAAAGTTTTGTTTCCATGTTTTCCTTCTTTTCTTATTTTTTAACTTCTCTTTTTCCTCCTTCCCCTTTTTTGTTCCTCTCCAAATTTGAACATTTTACTTCCTCTTTTTCACTTTTGATGCTTTTCACTTCTTTTTTTTTTAATCTAATGACTCTGACAGATCTTCTAAGTATTACTGTGTATTGAACAAGAAACAGAAGAGCAAGCATCTTTGTCTTTCTCTGGAGCTTAAATGTAAAATTTTCAATCTTTCACTGTTCAGTCTGATAGCTGTGGGGTTTTCCAAAAATAAATATTATTAAGTTGAGGAAATTTCCTTCTATTTCTTTTTGTTTCACACTGTGATGTTTTAAAATAAGGTTTATTCAGAATTTTTGTTTCTTCATGGTCCAGTCTCATTGGGTTCGCTTTGCTGGGACATAAAAGGGTGTGGGGCGAATGCATGAGGCGGGGAGAATGGTCCTGTCACAAGTTGATGTGGTGGGCTGTGGGACGAGGAGTAGGATGACATGTCTAGGTGGTGCCTTGGGGGAATGGATTTGTTACGGGACTCAGATGTAGTCTCGTTGTTACTCATATGTTTATATAATATTCAGAAAAACAGCATGCAATGGCCTTTCTTCCTAAGTTTTAGTGTTCTGGGACACATCAGAGATTTTGAAACGATGCCTGAAATAAATATGAACCATCTCGATAAGCAACAGGTTCAACTCCTGGCAGAGACGTGTATTCATATTGATGAAAATGACAGTAAAATTAGAGCTGATACCAAGAATAATTGTCACCTGAATGTAAGCATTGAGAAAGGTATTGTTTTAAATATACTGTTTTAAAACGATTTTGTCTGGGCACTTCAGCTTGGCAATTTGTATATGTGAGTGTGTGAATGTGTGTGTGTACTAGGACTAAGCCTAAGGCTTTCTCACTGAGCTGGGTCCTCAGCGCCTTTATTTTGAGACAAGATCTCACTAAGTTGCCCCGGTTGAACACAAATTTGAAATCCTCCCAGAGTGCTGGGATTACTGGCATGTACCACCGCATCTTGCTGAGATGAAATTCTTGATTAGAACCAGTTGGTTCCAATTAAATGGTGTAGTTATAAAATTTACACTTTACTTTCCTGTTTAATGACCGTTTCTCTTCACTTCATGGCTTTCACGAAGCTGTTTCAGGGTTATTCTGTTTCTAAAAGGGAATGGACTAAGCCTGACATAGTAGTTATCAAGTTTATAAGTTTAATGAATGCAGTGAGAGGCATGTACTAAAAGGGAAGCCTGTTCTGTACCTTCACAACTCTCCCAGGAATAGAAGAGTCTCGGCTAAATATTCTTGATAGAGCATTTCATCAGTGGCAAAGCTGTCAAGATCACCCTTTCTTTCAATTTGTAACTGCTTTCCATGCTGTTATACTACAGCTCTTCTTCATCATAGCTGTGAAGAACCTGTCCACATAAGAGACTATGGGAGCAGTTTGGGTGTGTACCTAGTGTGAGAAGGTGATATAGCGCCAGCATGGCCATCCTCTCCAAGGAGTATGGTTTTGTGATGCTCACGGGTGCCGCCAGCTTTGTCATGGTACTCCATCTCTCTATGAACGTTGGCAAGGCTCGCAAGTACAAAGTGGAGTATCAGCTGGGGATTTAGCTCAGTGGCATAAGCGCCTGCCTGGCAAGCACAAGGTCGTGAGTTCGATCCCCGGTACCGAAAAAAAAAAAAAAAATTACAAAGTGGAGTATGTTGTCATGCACAGCACAGACCCTGAGAATGGGCACATCTTCAACTGCATTCAGCGAGCCCACCAGAACACATTGGAAGTGTACCCTCCCTTCCTGTTTTTCCTAGCTGTTGGAGATGTTTACCACCTGCATATAGCTTCTGGTTTGGGTCTGGCCTGGATTGTTGGACGAGTTCTTTATGCATATGGCTACTACACAGGCGATCCCAGCAAGCGGTATTGAGGAGCCATGGGGTCTTTTGCCCTCTTCGCCTTGATGGGCACAACTGTGTGCTCTGCTTTCCAGCATCTTGGTTGGGTTAAATCTGGCTTGGGCAGCGGGTCTAGGAACTGCCGTGGAAAAAGTATAGGGGTTTAAGAACTCTCATTCATCTTGAATGATTTACCTTTATTTCCAGTTAACACTTTTTTTCTAAATATAATAAAAACTTATCTGGCATCAGCCTCATACCTAAAAAAAAAAAAGAGAGAGAGACTATGGGAAAAAAAATGAAAGCAGCAACAAGTTACTAATAGTATTTGGATTTTCAAGAGAATAATTGGATGATTAAATTAATCTTTTTCTGCTTTCAGGACTATTGCATCGAGCTTTCAGTGTCTTCTTGTTCAATGATAAGAATAAGCTCCTCTTACAGCAGAGGTCAGATGCTAAAATTACCTTTCCAGGTTAGTATATGTAGTGTACAAGGTTGATTTTGGGTGGAACTATGTTTAATTTGACTTTTTGTCATTGTGAACTTCTGGAGACAAGGTCAAAAAGGAAGATGCATGAGTAACAGTCTCATATGCTACACAAAAGAAGGTTGCACGATGGGAGCTACCTAATGGAGTAGCAATGAAAGAACTTTTCAGCGATGGTTATGCAGATGTTTGTGTTCATATCGATCCTCCCAACTCCACACTACTGACAGATTTTGATGCTTTTGATTAAGAAGACACTAAAAAGCACTCATAAATTTTTGTCACAGAATAATTGCTAATGATTGCACATGACAACTGATTTGAAATTCCTAAAGAATCACTTTATTTATTTGTTACTATTAAAACTTTAATCATCCAAAACAACTTTGTTTGTTTGTTTGTTTGTTTGTTTGTTTTGGTACCAGGGATCAAACTCACAACCTCGTGCTTGCCAGGCAGGCACTTAAGCCACTGAGCTAAATCCCTGGCCCTATTATGGGGATATAGCTCAATGGCATAAGCGTCTGCCTGGCAAGATCAAGGTCCTGGGTTCAATTATGATTACTCAGACATGCACATTATTATTAGTAGTATTAGTATTATTGTTATTATTTGAATACTATATATATATATATTATTTTTTTTTTTTTGTACCAGGGATCGAACTCAAGACCTTGTACTTACCACGCAAGCACTAGCGCCACTGAGCTAAATTCCCGGCCCTCCAAAACAACTTTGAAAAAAAATTAATCTATATCTATATTAACATTTCCAGGTTGTTTTACCAATACTTGTTGTACTCATCCATTAAATAATCCAAATGAGCTTGAAGAAAAAAGAGGCTATTGGTGTGAGAAGAGCAGCATAGAGGGGTTTTAAAGCTGTATTAGTAATTCACTTAGAAGAGGTAACTACTTGTGTTGGACAACAACGCAGACTGAAAGCTAAGCATATAGTAAAACACCTATCTATCTACCTACCTATCTACATTTATATGCGTGTGTGTGTTTTGCTGATTGGGTCAAAGCCTCCTGTGCATATTGTCCTCAAATGCCCTGCCACTGAGCTACATCCTTAGCCTAATACAAATTGTAAAATCACTTGTCAGAGCTTTGCTCAATACTGAGATGGATTGGTCTGTTAATTAGTCTGTAGCATGGACTGTTTTTATAATTTTTAATAATTGATCAAAAGAAAGATGACTGTGTTCTTATGGAAATACATAAACTATAAATTAATTGGGTGAACTGAAATAACCCCTCACATACTCTGTTCTGTTGAAAACAACTAAGATCTGGATTAGTAAATTTTCCCTCATCTAGTTAAAATGATAATTGTTTTTCATCAAGAAATAATGTGAAAAGATGAATATTAAATTTTTAAAAAATGAATGAAGGGGCCGGGGATTTAGCTCAGCAGTATAAGTGCCTGCCTGGCAAGCATGAGATCATGAGTTCAATACCTGGTACCAAAACCCCCCCAAAAAAAACAAACAAAAAAACTGTTGTTTTTTAAAATATTTCTAAAAATCAATTTACATGTTTGGGCCTAAGGAAAAAAATTTATGTTCTTGAATAATATAATAATTTCTGTATGTATTCTCAATAGATCAATAGTTTAAAAATTCTAATTCTAAATCTACACTGCTGCTCTACAAGATACTGTTGAAATGTGGCGAACTTTGGATTACTTTTTGTTGATATTTTCATCACCCTCTTTTTTTAATATTCTAGGTTTCACTAGAAGAAATTAATTATATAACACGGTTTCACTACAAGGCACAGTCCGACAGTATCTGGGGTGAAAATGAAATTGATTACATTTTGTTCGTGAGGAAAAATGTAACTTTAAATCCAGATCCCAATGAGATTAAAAGCTATCGTTATGTGTCAAAGGAAGAACTAAAAGAGTTTATGAGAAAAGCAGCCAGAGGTGAAGTTAAGATAACTCCGTGGTTTAAGATTATTGTAGAAGCTTTTCTCTTTAAATGGTGGGACAACTTGGATCACTTGAGTCAGTTTGTGGACCATGAAAAAATACACAGAATGTGAATGTATAGATAACTAGTAGTGTCCTTACCTAATGAATTAGAATGTTTTTGTTGTGTTGAGCTCCCTGTTAGGTCTTTGTCATGATACATGGGTATAGCCAGAATGTGTGTGGAAAACCAACTGACTTGTAATTTTGTATCATGACACCTCATATTTGTACTGCTGGTTGTTTGTAAGAGACTGTTGCAAAATGAAAAACCAAATACAGCTTAATTTACCCTGTCCAAGCACCTGACTATGACAAATTTGAAGAAATAAGTAAAGCTCCTCCCTTTTTCAACTTGTTCAAAGTACTAGTTGCCAGGTGCTTTGTGTAGCAGTAAATTTGTATCATAGTCCAGAAAAATAGGCAAGGAAAACTCTTTGGGTACCCCAAAACAGTCCTACTAGATTAAACTAGCAGAGCAGGTTCAAGAGAAGTGAAATGATTTAAGTCATGTCTCAGTAACCAGACAGGATTGGCTTAAGACTTCTTTCATCCCAAATATGGAGATCTTAAAGTTCCCTGTACAGCTGGGGGTTTAGCTCAATGGTGTAAGTGCCTGACTGGCAAGCGCAAGGTTGTGAGTTCAACCCCCAGTACAATAAATAAATAAGTAAATAAAGTTCCTTGTACATAGTAAAATGGTGTAGTATTTGCATATACCCTATGCACATCTTCCCCTATACCTTAAATTGTCTAGAGGTTGCTTATAATAACTAATACTATGTACATGCTGTGGAACTGTTACACCGCATTGTTTAGAAAATCACGATAAGAAACCTGTACATATTCAGTGCAGAAGCTTTGCCTTTTTCAGATTATTTTCATTCCACATTTGTTTGGGTGCTTTGTTCCCACAGGTAAGAAGCCAATTGTAATTCCAATTTATATCACTTTAAGTTGATTTTGTGCTTTAATCATTCTGCAATTATCATTTTGATACTTTTTTTTTTTAGTACCAAGAATTGAACTCATAACCTTGCACTTGCCAGGGAGGTGCTGTGCCACTGAGCTATATCCCCAGCCCATCGTTTTGGTTCTTAAAGTCAATTCTTTTGTTAATGATGTGAGTTAGACTGAATTTTTAAATTGAATTTTCCAGTTAGCACAATCTGTTTTGAGACTTACAGTGGAGTTCAGAATATCTATGAAATGGAAATTAAGTTCTGCTTTCTAAGAGTTAGCCATTGGCAGTATCAGCATTTGGTGTATTTCTTTGTTGGGTGCATTGTAGGATGAGTGAGTAGCATCACCTGTGGACTCTATATACTAAATGCCATTTTGCACCTTTCTGCCATGATGACCACAAGTACATCAGATAGCAACACATGTCCCCTAGAGTGGGGAGAGTCTCCACTAGTTAAAAACTGTGAACTATCAGGACTTATATTGGGAGGTAATAATCAAGGACTATTGCTCCTGTTGAACAAATTTGCTGTAGCATATGTGTAAATTGAATTTGAAATTGTACCCTGATTAATGACTTTTTACAACTTGCCATAGATTTGTCAAGTTTGAAACCGTAAGATAGTTTTACTACCCTGAAATGCTATATAATAATTGATAATGAAAAAACAAAGCTAAATGGTTGATAAATTCACTTCTTGTTAATCCTGGGCAATAAATTTATAATGGCAGAGAAGACCATGTAACAAGTATTTATCTTATTGGAAAATAATAAAAACATTATTAGATTGTTATGCTGTTAGCTGGTTTCTTAAAATTTTAATAACAAATAGGTTAATTTGCCTTTAGCACCAAGCAGGAAGATTCCATATAATTTCAGATACATTTATGATATTTCTAGCTCTACACTTTTAAATTCTAGGAAGTCTGATGACCACACACAATTAAATACTGAATGGCTTCACATAGCTTGTAGCTGCTAAATTGGACAGTGGAACCTTAGACTGTTGTTAGTATTACTAGAAGGTTACTGGAGAACATGTGGTTAAGTGTTTATGACCTGATAAACTTCTTAGAGCCTCTTCTCTTTCTAATAAAGGACACTTTTCTCCTGGATTATAGCTTTGTTTTAAAAAAATCCAGTTCAGTTGTGGAGTGGACAAGGACTAGATTTTTTTAAAAAGAAAGGTCTGCAAACCTGACTAGTGTCCATGATGAAAGAAAAATGGGTGCATGTGCAGGCACATGACTACATAAGTAGATATTTCTTTGTCAAGCTATTACTCTTTGAAGGATCTCTTTCTGCCCATTCTTGGATATTATGGGGGTGTGCAGTATGTTCCTTGGTCTAAATAAACAACATTCAGCTGTCCAAAGCAATGTAATATCTGCTGTTCTGGCTCCTCTACAGCATTCTGAGAGCTTGCATCTTCATGAGAAAGCAAAGCCTACTCCTGAGACTGTGTATATTTCTGCTGAAAAATATACTCTAAAAATCACTGACATTGTCCTCACTTGCTGTACATGGTCAGTGTCCTCACACCAGAAGTCTTATAGCCATTTTCACTGTCATATTAGCAGAATGCACAGTCAGGACAAGAAGATGTCAGGACAAGTCTAGATTCAGCATACTCTGTCCTGTTGTAGCAATTGTCTCAGTTCATGGACCTTGGTGGACTTGTTAAGTGAGCAGAAGGGGATATCTGCTGGGGGTTCCAGTCCTCCGCTGATTCTGAAAGGATAGGTATTTATATAGTCTACTTTAATGCACTCTTCAAATTTCTGTATGGCTGTGTCCTGTGCAAGCATCCTTGTAATAGGGTAAGTTTCTATTACTCTTTCTCCTGAGCATATGGCCAGCCACCTCCTCTTCTTATGCATCAGTAAAAATGCAGATAAGAGTGTTTACCACTTTTGAATTCTTTCATCACTTAGAAAGACAACACACAATTTTGCCCACTGAGCTGATTTATTTTTACCTTCTTTACTTAGAATGTCATCCTTTAATATGGGGGTATTTTCCATTGTTGACCTTGGACATACTACCCACAAACTGAGCAGCTCTTTGCTGGTCAGTTGAGAGCTGTTTGTTAGGGTACCAGCCAAGTGACAACAGAATCTAGGAGCTCATCACACAGATGAGCTCATCACACAGTGAGTCATGGAAAACAAGCTTCCTGCTTGTGAGTAGCTCCACCTTGCATTTCCCAGGTAGCATGGTCCTGTATGAACCATCCCCCTTTCATTATGAAATTTTTCTGAGTTCTGCTGCCCTCTGTGTTAGTCAGTTGTCCATTATTATGAAAAAACACTTGAGATACCCTAACAGCGTGACAGTTTGTTTCAGCTTGTGATTTTAGAGGTTTTAGTCCAGAGTTACTTGACCCCAGCACTTTTTGGCCTGTGGTGAGGCAGATTATAGTAGGGACCATTTGGGGAGGAAATCTTCTCACCTCAGAGTACTCCAGAACCAGAGTGTGAGAGAAGGGAAAAGGTCAGGAATAGAATATCCTTTTCTATACCATGGCCTCTGTTTTGGTCAGTTTTCCCATTACTGAGGTACATTACTTGATACCCACACTTTGGAGCAGTAAAGGTTTAATTTGGCAAAGAGGTTCAGTGGATTCAGTCCATCATCAGCTGCCTCCAAAGAAGCAGCATCATGGCAGAAGGGCATTTTGGAGCATAGCTGCTCAATTCATGGCAGCTGGGAAGGAAAGTTCAAGGGGAAAGCACCAGAGAAGGGGCCAGGAACCAGATCTTGTTCCCAAAGTCTCAAACCCATGACTCACTCATACACACCCAAAAGTGTTCTGAATTAATCTACATATGTCTCAAGCCATTCGAGTTTGCAATCAAGCTTTACCTTTCTAATGTAAATGACCTAAGTTTCTTCCACTGAATCTCACTTCTTTAAGATTTCACAAACTTTCAATAGCATCACAGGCTGCCAATTAAGCCTTTAATATTTGGCTTCTGGGGGATGTGTCATATTCTAACTGTAACATCCACATTACAGTGTTTCTCTGACATTACCAGAAGTATTTTGTGTTTCTAGACTATTTTACGGTGAGGGTGTTATGATTTGTGTCTAGATGTCTCCCCTCATATCATGTTATCATGTGTCTTTTTCTGAGGTAGCTGAATCTAGAGTGCGAATGCTTCATAGTTCCCTGCTGGGAATAAGGGTGCTGGAATTAAGGGTAGGTGATCCTTGGACTAGTCACTGATTAGATTGGCACAACCCTAATCTCAGTACACTGGATACAATTTTGGGATGGAAAGAGGCTTGTCTCCTTTCTTGTTGCTTTTCTGTATTCTGAAGCCATGAAATTTTGCCCTTGTGCCATGTGCCACCTTGCCTTGTAGCCAGCCATTATGGATTGAAACCTCCACAACTGTGAGCTAAATAAACCTGTCCTCCTTTAACTTTGAGTGTCGGGTATTGTGTCTCAGCAATGAAAAAAGTAAGACACTGAAAAGCACTCTTTTGGCAGAGATTCTCTTGTTCAAAGTCCAGTGATTGTTAGTGAGAGAGCTCCTAGGCTTTGTTCACATGCCTCAGTCCATACTCTCTAAATGATGATTAAACAGAAGTTGTCTCTGTCAGCTCTGTAGCTTCTATTCCACAAGGTGTAGCCTCAAGCCATCTTACTGGAAAACACAGCATGCCCAATGGATAGTGATTAAAGGGCATATTTATGTGCCTTCTGTTTTACAGTACCAAGTAGCAGAAACACAATCCAGTCAGATGAAATCTCTATCCCTCTAATACAATCATATGGAAGAGACATAGCCCACTTCACTTGAAATGTGTTCAAATATAGCAATGGTCCTATAAACTTTTACCTTCATTCCATCAACACTTACTTTCCTAATTGGCCTTCATGAGCATTTCATAGTTGGTCTTTATTTACAAGGCTCAGGTGAAGAATTTCTAAGACAGACATAATATCCATTCCCACACAATACAAGGGGAGCCAAGCACTGGGGAGTGTGCCTGTCTTCCCAGTTACTCTCTAGGCTCAGGCTGGAAAACTAGAAGTTTGAGGCCAACCTTGATAATTTAGTAAGACTCTGTCTCCAATTTTAAAAATCTGGGGATAGAGAAGAGACAAGATGGCGGACTGGTAGGTAGCAGGAGAGAGAGACCCTCTCTGAGAGAGACAGCTCAAATGGCAGAATAAAACACACTGGAGAGACCCAAACACAGAGAGATAGACTCTCATAACCCAGAAAGAAACTAAAGCGCAAAAACCCGCTCGAATAAGAGGTCCTGGAGCTACTATTAGTGAAGATAAGATCAGTGAGCACGGCACCACCTAGAGACGCCTGAATTCCGTCTGACCTGAACAAGTGATCGGCGCCAAAGCGACTTGGCTTGAGCCGCTGGACTCGCCGGGACCAGCACTGCACACGACCCACCCAGAGGCACCGTGAATTCCCACCTCACAGCGCTGAAGTCAGAGGTCGAGCAGTCCAGCAGTTCTTGGGGACACGGTGAGTAATGAGAATAAGACCCTCCCACGGGAAAGGGGAAACCAACTGGACGACATGTTGGATTTGGGCAGGACAACCCTAACTCCATAAGGAAGTGGCTTCAGCTGGTTACTCCCCTCGCCGAGCAGATTGGTGGAATCTGCTTGGACTAGGCCACGCCCCTGGCGGGGACCCAGTTACTTCCCTGAGATCAGTGCACACTGATGCAGTGAAGGCCTGCAAAGCTTGACTGGCCCAGAAGGGAGGAGCTAGCGCACACTGCCCCTGGGTGAACTCTAATCTCTGATAACCTATTGAAGAGGGCTAAAGCTCCTAGCCTGCGCCCTCTAGAGGAGCCTTAAACAACAAGAAAAGGCTCTGGGAATTACACTGTACACTTGTATGGAAGGAACCAAAAACATGACGAAAGGGAGAAATAAGAAAACACTCCCAGCCCCCAACCCTGAGAACATTGATCCAGGAGAGGTAAATACAAAAGAGACTGAGGGCAGCAACAATGCAACATCAAACACAGCCTTAGCGGACATAAAGAGATATATTCAAGACCTCGTAAGTGAGACCAAAACTGAAATATTAATTCAAATTAAACAAGAGATAAGTAGATTAATAAAAGAAGAGCTGGGTACCTCTCAAGAAGACACAGACAGAAGAAGGGAGGAATACAAATGGAGAGAAAAATTTAATGAAGAATTCAGAAAAAACCTAGAATTTATGAAGCAGATTCAAAGGGATTATCAGGAAACTAAAGACTCAATAGAAAGCTGGCAAAACTGCTTAAAAGAAACCAAAGATAGACTATCAAAAATTGAACACAGGCTTGCAATGTGGGGTCATGAAAGGGAAGATCTCAAAAATAACAAGGAAGCAGGCATTAAAGATACAAAGACTGGAAGATGACAAGAGGATCTATAACTTAAGAATAAAGTATGTGAATGAAGAAGCAGGAATCAAACCAGAGGAATTACAAAGGCTATTCACAGAAATTATTGAAGAAAATTTCCCAAGCATAGAAAAAAGAAATGCTATGCAGAAGTATGAAGCATAGAGAACTCCAGCCACCTACAACCCAAACAGATCTACACCTAGACACATAATAATCAAGATCCCAGAAATTCAATATAAAAACAGAATATTTTTTTTATTTTTTTTATAATTTTATTTAAAGAGGAAAAAACAAAACAAAATAAAACAGAATAAAGGGTAGGAACCATACAGTATTCCAAGGAAAAAAGGAAAAGTACAACAATAAAACCTAAGAAATCATTACTTGACTAATTACATACTGACTTCTTGGAAATAGTTGTTCAAATTACAAAGTTAAAACATGTAAAGTAGACATTCAAACAGTGAGACTGTTAACAGTTCTGCTCCACGATCTGACAAAAACAACAATATGGTCATCCATCTTACCCACTCAAATATACATGCAATTATATCAATAGGGTAAAATTAAATACAACA
>PVJX010035801.1:0-17994 GCA_004027295.1 Dolichotis patagonum | reverse complement strand
TCCTCTCTCTCTCTTTCTCCCACCCTTTGCCTCTTTACCCACTCAGGTAGCTCATGCTTGCTGTAGCAGACTCTGTTCAGCTGTCAGTTCCCTTCTGAAGCCTCCTCTTTCATCCTGATCTGCATCCTGTGCCATGTATGACTTAATAGATGTGATTGCTATGATTTTTAAGTGGGACTAATTTTGCTCCCCAGGGATATTTAGCAATATCAGGAGACACTTTTGATTGTTACAAGTGGGTGGAGGGGCAATGTTATACCTACCTAGTGGATAATTGGTAAAGTGAGTATAATTTAAATCAACATTGAAGGTCTGTAAGATTTTTTTTCTTTAAAAGGAATTTCTAGAATATTCTCTCTGAAAAAAATTTCTTTAAACTGTCTACTCATGGGACTGTCTTTCTCACACAAGCACACACGTACCCTTGCACAGGTTCTAGCAGAAGGTAAAACAGGCAGTCTCAGGGTGGCCTATGATTAGTGTCTGAGCATGGGCAGGCCACCCTGGCCCTCTGCGGCACCACTGCTTTATCTGTGACATAAGCATGGAGGCTATTAACTGTTGTTAGTGTAGGGCCCACCTTAGATGTCTGGGTGGAGCTCAGAATCAGATTTAGGCAAAAGAGGAAAGGAAGGTGCCTCTGCACTGGGGATTTCTACTTTGGGTCAGAAAAGATTTCTGCTTTGTGTCTTTGAGCCTTGCAGGTTCCTATTAGGGATATGAGCTGGGGCTTAGGCTCGGACAGGACAGGATTTGACCTCTGACAAGATCTGCAAGTAACTTTGGGCAAGTTACTTAAACCGGTTCCCTTTCTAAAAGCTTGATAATGATAGTATCAATCTAACAAAGTGGTGCTGAGATTACACAGAATATTGCAAAGCAGAGGCTTACCTAAGTGCTAATGCACGATAGGCCACTGTAGTTCCCCCTTTTGGAGGTAGCACAAAGCCTTTTCGTGTCCCTATGGGTGCTGTGTGTGGCATGAGATCAGCCTCACGGTGATTCTGTCTACTGTATCCTCTGGCTCTGCATGGACCCAAGTTCTAGGCTCTGGACATTTTTTCTTATTCTTTTCTTCTTTCCTTTTTTTTTCTTTTTGGCATTTTTGTGACTGAAGCAAAGGTGGTTAGACTCAGAGCTGGGGAAAGGGCAGTAGGATCTAGGGACAGGAAGTGGTTCACCTTCCCCAGTCCTTACTGAAGGGAGATCACTGACCAGCAGCTGATCACATCTGGTTCATGCTCTGTTGATATCTGATCCCTCTCTCTCACCCTGGTTTTACCATTTTTGCGTTTGCCTTTCATCCTACTTTGATCTCTTTTACATTCTTTTAAGACTAATACATGTTCTCGTTAGTGCCTGAGTGAGATGTGGGTGGCTTTTGCTCTTGCTATTTTTCCTTCCAGAACATTGTCCTCTTCAAATCCTAACCATTCTGAAGTGTCTCCAGTGATTTTTCTGCTTTGGCAGAGCCTTAGTTGCACAGTGCCCTGCTCATCTCATCTCCCATAGTGTCAGCCCCGGGCACTTCTCACATGGCACCTGGCATTGCTCAGCCAAGGCTATTCCATTTTATTGGAATGCCAAGTCCATAGAATCTTGAGGGCATAGGGAGTACCCTATGCTCAGATGTCAAATGCATATAAAAATAATATTGACCAACATCTTCAGTTGTGGCCTCTCCCCTCCCCTATATCTATCCCTGAGTCTTGACCTTGAAGTCACATGGTCAATTCTTGGTGGGGAATGCCCTCTATTTTCTATTTCAGACCCTTCCCAACTTAGATCAATTCCCCAATCAAGCCTTCTATTTGTATTTGTGAGGGGAACAAATAAGCAAGAATTAAAAATGACAAGTTTATCATTGTCTTATTCTATAGTTCAAGTGAAGAACACTTTTGACCTTTTTTCTCTCGTGACTTGCCTTTTTCTTCAGGTCAAAGTGACTAACCTACTAAGCAAATGAACATACAGTCCTGGGGTAGCTAACATGCCAGTCTGAAGGGCGCATGGCAGCTACGGCACTTTTCCTTGCATGGAGGCAGAGCTCACTGGCCAGGGAGAGGCCCCTATGCAGAGAGTACCTGAAATTTCATTCCTTGGGGCCAATACTTTCTGCAGTCAGACACCTGGAGCCCCAGAGCTGAGCCCATCTGTCTCATCTCAGCGAATCCTGGTCTCTGTCTCTGGCTTTTTTCCTGCCCCATTTCTAATGCTGTTGCTTGCTTATACACCTGGGAGCTGGGGCCAGGCACCAGGGCCCGGAAGTGGAATCTGTTCAGGATTTAGGCAGGGTCCAACTAAGCGAGGACAAACTTGAGGTTAAGGGAAGAGAGTGGCTGAAGTCTGGGTCTCCTGAATCCTATTTATGCCGGTGAATGGGACTATGCTGTTGCTCATATAGGACTCACTAGAATAAAGTAACCCAGGGGAACTGGGCATCATGTAGCTGAGGGAACAGGAGCTTCCAACTTGGAAGGTTCCCCTAAGGTTTATTTCTGTAACAATACTTGTGGTGGTTGTTTCTCCTATAAAAAGTAAAACAAGTTCCTCTCTGTCCTGTGGTCTCTCTCCCATGTCCAGGCAGAGGCTGTGGTCTCCTCCCTACTTACTCCATTTCCCCAGTCATCTAGGCAGGCACCCAGTTCTTACCTGGCAGCCCCAGTAGGGTATAGTAGCCACGGCACTCAGTGAAGCCGGAGCTCTCTCGGACACAGGAGCGCCACAGCCCTTGATAGTTGAACACAGCAGTCACCGGGTTGTTGTACAAGTCCTGGGTGCTCCATTGGTCCATGCAGGTGGCCGCAATGATGCCTGCAAACCCGATCAGTGAAACCACAAACCCTAAGCCCTGGCAGGCAGTCACAGACATGATGGAGCTCAGCGTCGACACAGAGGACAGCAAGACAAGGGACAGCCCTGTTCTGAAGGCGTTGAGGGTAGGGATGCGGTTTTCTCAGAGAGGCTGGCACACACGTCACGAATGGGCCGTGCGGGTGTGTGTGTGTGTGTGTGTGGACTCACCAGAGCCACCTAGGCTTGCCTTGTTCCTTTATCTACATAAGTGAGATAATTTCCACAACATGGTACCAAGAGCCATTTGTTTCCCGCCATATGTACACTCTACTCACTGTTTACTTTTCGAGGGAGTTTCTCTCCTGATTAACCAGGTTCCCCTCCACAGAGGGTAAAGCAAGTGCAAAGATGGCTGCCTGGAAGGTGCTGTGGGCTTAAATCAGTAGGGCTTCCAGGGGCTAAAATACTTGGAGGTACAATGGCTTCATCCATGCAGGGATAGCTACCTTGCCTCAAAAACTTAGGCAAAGATGATTATGAGACTTGATGAAGAATAACTGACTTTTTTTTTCGTCACACAAGTTGCATTTGTATGGTCTCAAAGAACATCAAATTTAGCAAATACTAAATTTTTGTCCTTAAGGAAAATATCGGTTTAGGTTTCTTTGAGCTTCTGGTCACAACATTTTCAACACCAATGGATAATTTTATTTTATGTGTATTTTTATTTGAAGACACTATATTCACTACATATTGCTATTTCATTAACACTGGAATCACAGCCAACAGTAGTCATGTCACCTAACACAGCGATGACAAACCTCTTAGAGATAAGAGCCCAAACTGTAACCTAAAATCCACTTATTTATTGCAAAGTGCCATCACTGCAATTAAACCTGAATACTGAGGTTCTGGTTTAGAAAAAAAACCTCATATATTAATATCTTTTGTCTTAAAAGAAAAACAACATGCATGCCATAGGGGCACCCCCACTGGCCTAATATGTACATCTTCTCCATGAGGCATGGCACAACCTGCTGGTGCTTACAAATGGCAGGCAGAATTCAGCACTATGTAAGGAAAGGGGGCAGCATTTTAAACAGTGAAATCAACAAAAAGCACAAAGATGTACTAAGCATATTCCAGTGATATCTGTTTATAGTGTGAGAACTGGAAAAAAAAAAAAAGAGCAGAACGTACCTTGCTCAAACTCAACCAGGAATATGCAACTAGAGCAACTCAGATTTTTTCCCTCCACACATGTCTAATGATTTTGAAAGTGTCTGGAGTATGGACTTTGGGGTTAAATAAATTTTGGGGAAATTTGCAAATATAGAATACACAAATAGAATCAACTGCAGTAGTTATTTGGTGGATCTGGCTTGTGAATTTGGTTACACCTCAGTTTTTGTGGAGTTGACTCTGCCTTAATCCACACAGAGAACATGGAGAGAAGAGGAGAGGGGTGCAGCGTAAAGGCTTCTGGACTCTGCAGCCAGACGGTTTGGGATCAGTCTCCACCCTATTGCTTACCAACCAAATAAACACAGCAGCTAAATCACTTCCTCCTTTGAGCCTCGTCATCTCCTAAAACATGAAATAGTAGTAGTGCTTACCTGGATTGTTTTGTAGACTATATGTAAGAACACATGTGAAAGGCTGAGCATAGCAGCAAACATTGAAATACTACAGCAGTCTGGTAATAAACTAAGTAAAAATTTTAGCAATTGATAATCACTCTCTGATTGTATTTCTTCAGATCAATCAGCAACTCCAACTTTCTTGCAAAAATTATCTCCAGTTTCAATGACTTATTTAAATTTTTTTTATTTTGAAGTTAATAAAATACAACAAAACAAGACAGAATAAAGCCAATTAAGACAATGCAGTGAAATTGGTACAGAACTTCAGAGCAGGGTACTGGGATAACAGTAATAGTTACCCTCGTATCTCTTGTTATCTTCACAATAGTTGTCCATTCAATCAGGTATAGCAAAATCAAACCAAAAACAGAAAATTATAAAACCAATCAAAACAGAATATTGCATAGAGCAAAACAGTTATTCAGAGTAAAGCAAAACAATGAAAATGATATTTGCTTTCAGAGAGAAGATAGAAGGAAATCTCCCATATTTGCTATATTGCATACAGTCATCTTTCCAAGAGATGCTCGGACCTCTGACCCCAGGTCAGCCTTATCAACTCAACAATACAAGCATTTAGTTGCTTTATGTGCCTTAGTTGCTATCAACTTTGCTGTCCTTGACACCATCCAGTTGCTAACGGAGTAGGGAAGGACATTTGATTTTCAGCCTGCACTCTGGTAAGCTCACGGGAGATGTTGACTTGTTCTGTTTCTGGCTTGCCTGTTGCTGGCTTGGGCAGCGGCCGCTTGCCAGGAAGGAGGGCGTGTTGCTTTTCAAGACTCATTTTTTGTTCAAACATCATTTCTGCCTATTTGACTCTGAATTGCAATATGAACTCTTTTGTTTCA
Source organism: Dolichotis patagonum (assembly GCA_004027295.1). Classification (NCBI taxonomy): domain Eukaryota; kingdom Metazoa; phylum Chordata; class Mammalia; order Rodentia; family Caviidae; genus Dolichotis; species Dolichotis patagonum. Next base: position 12,704 of record PVJX010035801.1, on the reverse strand, counting down.
GTTTCTCTGTATCTAAAGTTAAGAGCTCATAATATCTTACAAATTTCTTAATTTTAAAAAAGAAGAACACTCTTCTTTTAGTATACTATTGTCAGGAGTACTAATGTGTTGTATAGATAAAATACATGTGTGAATATGCATATGTATCCTTGTGTGGCAGTGGGAGGGGAGGAGGAAAGACCTGCTATTTTGGTTTTAGGATGGAGGGAAGACTCTACCCACTTTTCTTTTGCTTCCCTAAGTAGCCTCTGAGGAACAGCAGGGGGCTCCTGGAAGCATAATTTGAAACCATTGGGTAAGATTCATTCAATAATCTAATTAACAGTTAAGAGATACACTAGAAAAATCAGTTCATTGGCTCCGGAAGAAAACAGGAAAGCTGGAAAAGCTTAGTTTCAGTTTGGTCTAGGTATAGAAAAGAAAAAGAAATTTGAGACTGTATCACCATGACCTGTGTCATACCTGATTGGCTTTATATGTACATACTCAATGCCACTGTCTTGGAACCCCCACATCAAGTAATTAACTTTAAAAGTTGATTTCAAGCCAATAATGTATCTAGAATGACTTGCAGAGGTAACTGAAAAACTCTTGATGCAGACTGCATAGGAATTCTGCTTTAGTGACTTTATCAAACTTGAGCTCAAGACTCAAAATGTAAAACCTGTTATAAGCAGAACACTAATAAAGAACTCTTAAAAGAAAATAATCACTCTGCTTTAGGGTATCTGTCAGTTTTCATGGTGTAAGCAATCCTACTGTGGCTGATTTCAAGCTGCCAATGTAAACTCAAAGTTATTGAATGCAGTGTTGTGAAGGGATGCATAGAATCAACTTTCGCAATCTGACTTCAGTACACCACTTAGTTATGAGTGAGATGACAAGACAAATGCTCACAATGAGCCCTCCCCAAGAGAATCTGACTAGTTAGGGTCATAAAGGAAGAAACTAAAACCACAGGTGTATAAAAGTCACCATAAAAAAGGAACAGCAAGAGGCTAGAGGTGTGGCAGAGTGGTAGAGCTCTTGGCTACTAGCATGCAAGAGGTCCAGAGTGTAATTCCTGGCACAGAGAACAACAACACACAACTCAAAAGCCAAACCCAAACAAAAAACTCAGGAAGATTAGCTCTTTCTGTCTCAGAATTTCTAAAAGTTAGATATTGTGTATAGTCAATAAAATAAAAACTCAATGGACAGCATAGTAGACACGATTTTGACTACCCCCTATTGCTGGCCCTTGTGTTACTCCCATGGTTGTAGTCTTTTATATGACAAAAAGGATTATGCAGATTAATTAAAGTTACTAACTAGCTGATTTTTAAATAGGGAGATTATTATAGGGATGCTTGATGTAATCATATTATCCTTACAAGCCGGCAAAAGAATGCAGAACAGGGAGTAAGAGATGTAATACAAAGGTAAGAGATCTGATAAATGAGAAGGATTTGATATATAATTGTTGACTTCAAGACAAAAGGGGTCACCTGTCATGGAAAAAGATCTTTAGTACCACAACTGCAAAGAACTGAAATCTTCCAAACAAGAGTGAGCCTGGAAGAGGACCTGATGCCCTGTAGGAGGGCATGGATGTGGAAGATTCCTTTGAACTAAGTTTGCTAAGACCTTAATTAAGTAGAATGTTCAGCTTGCCAGACACCTAACCTATAGGAACTTTGAAATAATAAATGGGTGTTGTTAGAAGCTGCTAAGTTTTTGGTAATTAGTTACAGTAGCAATAAAAAGATTAACACTATTTAGAAGATTAAACACAGATGAAAGTATTAATCATAAACTAAAATATGGAACTGAGGAAATTACATAAAATGAAGGCAGAGAAGAAAACGATAGAAAACATAAAACAGCAGTACAAGAAATAGAGGAAAAATGAGAAGTTCCAACACATGCTTAATAGGGATAGCAGGAAAAGAGAATAGGCAGAATGAAAGACAATATCTGATGAACTTTTTTGGGGGTGGGGGGTTCCTAGACTTGATGAAAAGCATAAATCCCATACTAATGTACAATGAGGTCCAAGAAATATAAATAAAAATATACCCACACTTGAGAGTATTATACTATTAAAAATATGAAGGACAAAGAGAAAAATATTTTTTAAAAACCTGAGAGAAAAAAATTTCAGTTGTCAAGGCTGAGGATATAGGTCAGTGGTAGAGCACTTCCTAGCATGGGAGGCCCTCAGTGACAGCCTCAGTATAGGATAAAGGAAAACATAAAGGACAAAAGAACAAATGACAGCCACTATATCAATTGCAACAATTTAAGCTAGGAAATAATAGAATTTTTTTATGATCTGAGAATAAAAAATACTATCAATATTAAAACATTGAAAGTCAAGCTACAGAGAGAAAACATTTGCAAAAGGCATATCTGATAAAAGATTCACACTTAAAATATACAGTGTACTTTAAAAACTAAACAGTAAGAAAAAGAACAACCTGATGAAAAAGGTAGAAGTATGAACAAGAGCAGTCAAATGGTAAAGAAAGACAAAAAAGGAATTGGAAAGAAAGAAGTAAACTTTTTCACTTATATATAACATGATTTAATATGCAGAAAATAATAAAGGTTACACCCACTCTGTTAGAGCTAATAAATTAATAACATTGCAGGACAAAAAGTAAGCTAATACAAACCATTTGTGTTCCTTCACATAAATTGTAATATATCTAAAAGGAAATTTAAAAATTCACTTATAATAGCATTAATTAGAATAAAATACTTAGGACTAAATTTAACCAAGGAGGCAAGAGACAGCTCTGAACACTGAAAACTGTAGAACTGATAAGAGAAACTGAAGATATAAATAAAAGGAAAAACACTTATGTTTGTTGATTGGAAGAATTAATATTGTTAAAATGTCTGCACTACCCGGAGTGAGACATAGAATCAATACAACCTCTATCAAAATTACAGTGACGGGGCTGGGGATTTAGCTCAGCCGTGCAAGCACTTGCCTGGTAGGTGTAAGGTCATGAGTTCTATCCTTGATACAAAACAAACAAACAAGCAAACAAAAAATTAACAGTGACTTTTTCATGGATATAGAAAAAACAGTTCCAAAATATCAGTGGAACTACAGTAACCTCACAGCCAAACAATCTTGAGACAGAACAATAAAGTTAGGGGCAGCATAATTTCTGATCTGAAATTATATTGCAAAGCTATCATAAAAAATAATAATATACTGGACCACTGGGCACACAGACTGACCGAACAGAATAGAGAGCCCAGAGATAAACCCAATCAGAAATGGTCAACCGCTTTTTTGGCAAGGGCACCAAAAATACATAGAAGGTAAAGCATAGTCTTTGATAAAAGGGGTTGGGAAAACTGAATATTTACATATAAAAGAATGAAATTTGATCCTTCCTTTTATCATATACAAAAAAGCAACTAAAATGAATGAAAAACTTAAATGTAAGACCTGGAACCTTAAAACTTCTAGCAGAAAGCATAGAGAAAAACTGTCTGTGACAGTAGGATTTTACAGATTACATCAGAAACTCAGGAAAACTGTGCAAGTTTAGCTTGATGCGACCACAAGCACAAATGACTCGACAGTGCCACGATTGTTTGCCAGTAACCCTGGTCGGTTCTCCCTGCATAATTTCTCAGTATGTTATAAATAAACAAACCATTAGAGTGATACGGGAAGCTGGGTAAGTGGACTGGGAGCTGTGTAAGTGGACTGTAGTGCCAGGAATGTGTTTGATTCTTTGATATTAGCTTGATATAAATTGGGTACATTCTGGCTTTGATGAAGTCACTGCTGGCCTGACCACTTTACAAGCCCCCATTATCTGATCCAAATATCAAGGATCTACCATGTGATGCTATTGCCTGGGACTGTGCTTTTGTCAGCAAGTTCCCAAGGAATTATCCTCTTTCCAGTGCTGGACCTTTCTGTCTCTCTGCAGTCTCATAGTATCTTGGATCCTATGGAATAAGCAACAAAAACCATAGGGTTTAGCAATCTCACTTCTGGGTATATTACTACAGCAAGTGAAATCAGGACCTCAGGACTTCTATGCTGTTACATTTATGGTAGCATTTCACAGTAGTCAAATTATGGAAACAACCTGAGTTGTTGACCACTGATGATAGAATGAATAAAGAAATTGTGGAAATTTTCTAAGAGAGTCGATTTTAGGTGCTCTCATCTCCCACCCCACTCGACAACTATGTGAGGAGATTGCTCTGTTAATTCATTTGAGTGCAGTAGTCACTTCAGTATGTGCCCATTTATGAAAATATTTACATGTACATAAGCACATTGCAAATAAGCCCGTGAAAAGATACTCAGCATACAGCGTCACAAGGGCAGACCTTCACAGGAGCAGGGAGTTGGACTCAGAGGCAGACATAAAAATGCAAAATTCCCAGGTATTTTAGGAAATCGTGGGGCAGCAGTAGAATTTTCTAGGGTACGGAATGAGAGTGCAAACCAGTTTCATTCTGATCTTCAAGGACTAAAGAATCCAAGTCTCAGTTACATGACAAGTCAAATGGGAGTTCACATCATGAACAGGGACCATGTCTTGGTGAAGAGCTCAGTCACGGAGAAGACCAAGGCCAGTGCACACACTGAAACTCCCAGTAATAGAGCAGCTATGAAACCTGAATTGAGAACACAGTATTCTGATTTAAAATGTCTTTCAGTTGCTTATAAAGCAGGCTCGTTTTAGCTCTGCCCCTCTGCCATGGTCCCAGATGATCTCCCAAATGTACACCTTAGCACTCAAAATATCCCTTACATCTAACTTGTCCAGATTGCTAGTGATGAAGAATGGTATGGAAACTTGCAGGAAGTTTTTTGCCCCCAATTCTGTGAATCAAGGAGAAAACAATCTCAGTATGTAAGATAATATATGAAGAAGCTCTTGCCCTCATTTTAATATTATTCTCAGATTTTAGTTATACCTTTTATCAGCTTGGGACTCTTTTTCCCAGGGAAATAGAAGATATTTCTTACCCACAACATAGGAACCTCTGAAAAAATAAATATCTTATGTTCAGGAGCCTTTAGCACTTAAGTGAGGGCTCTAAAAAAAAATCCATTTTTTTTCAGAAATGAAAGGGGCTGTGTGCTCTTTCTGGGTGAAATGGCCATCATAGACTGTCGGAGAAACTCTGCATATTATATCATGAGCTCACATTGCTGAGTCAGACATGATTCAGAAAAATGACCATCAGTCCCGGAGTTTCAGCCTAATGTGGGCGTTCCGAGGATGGGATCCAGCCAAGTAGTGACTCATGTTCCCTTGGTTTTGCTTGTGGGAGTAGTCAGATAACACTCCTGAGCAAGGACAGGAGGTAAAAATTGCCCATGTACCCTAAACCCATTTGACTCAAGATACACTTTTAAAGTTAGAAAGAACAGGAAACCAAAATACCGCCCAGAATTCACTGGCGTTCTAGTGCTGTAGCTGTGTTTTTGAGCACCAGTCTGAGTGGTAGATGGCATTTGGATTTTTAATAAAATGTATGCCCAGGAGGAATTCACAAATTTAAACTTATTTGGAAAAGAATTCAAATAATATATGTCATCTCAAGATAAACAAATAATCTGTATTTTTTTATCCAGGCAGAGTTTCAGTTGGGAAACTCAAACATTTTGCACTGTGACAAAGCAAGATGGATCAGGACCAGGGACACTACCCATGATGCTCTGATTTTCTGTTGCTAGCCCACATCCATATCAAAGTGTTGCCTGAAATCCAGGAGTCCTTTATAGGATGAGGTTTCTATTCAGAATCAGCTCCTAGTAAGGGTGTGGTATCACCACAGATGATTCTCAGGCTCCTTTATTCTCTCCTGTCTGAGCTTCCCTCCTCACCCTCCTCAGGGCTGCTCATTGCCCAGACTCATGTGCCCTCCTATCTCTAAATCTGTGTTTAGGAAGGAGTTATGGTAATGATGGGGTTAATTGGAAAGGCTTAGTTTGTAAGTTCTTCTAGACTATTTCCCCTTCCTCCCTCTCTTCCTTACTATTTTCCTCCCTCCCTCCCTCCCTCCCTTCTCTTTTCCTTCCTTCCCTCCAGCATCTTTATTTATTCATTTTCTTTCTCCCTCCCCCTTTCATATAGTACTGAGCATTGAACCACGGGCTTGTACATGATAGACAAGTGGTATTCCACTGAACTATGTTCTCAGGTGACCTCCCCACACTGTTAAATTTTGAGACAGGTTCTCGCTAAGTTGCCCAGGTTGGCCTCAATTTGTGATTCTTCTGCTTCAGCTTCCCAAGTAGCCAAGGTTACAAGTGTGTACTATCATGCCCTGTGCTATATTTTACCTTAGGAATAAATTTGTTTTCCCATTTTAAAAGCAAATCAAAGATTTTCTGTGTACTGATGGTTTTGAAATCCCCATGGTTTTAGATTTTGTGAATGAGTGAATTTTCATAGAAAAGATTTTGGGACCCAAAGGGGATTATCAAATTATTACTTTGTCAGGAAAGGACTATAACTAAGTACCACAATCATTATATAAGAGAAAGAATATCCTAATGTAAAAGATAGAAAATCACAATCTCATGGACTGCTAGGGTATATATTTGCATTTATGCTCCATATTGTGTTCATTTTTCTCCTTTATTCTCAGATGGGGATGAGGGTAGTCCATGGGCCAGCACAGGTGCAGAGGTCTGGAGTACAGGGCTGGTGGCGGTCCTATGACCAGTGATATACTCACTATTAGGTTTTCTGAGAAGGAGAAATTCCAGAGCATGGAAGTGAAAATGTGACTCCTGAACCGAAAGGCAAGGGTGGGAGTTTTGGTGATCCCAAGGAAAGGCACTAAATTTGGGCAAGACAAACTTGAAGACTCTGGGTAATGAGGTTGAGGGAATAGAGATTGAGGTTGTTGGGAATGAGATCAGGATGTTTAGGGAAGAATCATTCACATCAGGGACAGAAGAAAAAAAAGAATGATAAATTCCTGAGGACGGTGACTATGAACTTACAAAGGACTTATTCAGAAAGTTTTGTGGGCAGGGACTAAGAAATATCATTGTCTGATTGATTTCACGTGATGGATTTGATTCATTCATGGGCATTTTCTAAGAAGCAACTGATGAGCCAGTCAATATAACAAGAACTGGATATGAATGAAGATAAATCAAGTGCAATCCTTATCCCCAGATAAGTGTAGTTATTTATAAATGATATACATGTGAACAAATTTATGTACTATATACATTATAAAGCATACTCTCACATGAAAATTAAAAAAGGATGATACAAAAATGGTTGTAAATAGAAGCTCTGAAATTATCTTCATGTACCTCAGTGGATGATTTTTAGTATCCATGAGTTGTGAGTAATCCCTACCTGCAAATTATTGGCCAAATAAGGTGTGAGCAAGTTGAGAGAGAAAATGGCAAATAGGAGTGCTGATGGCTTCCAGGAGAAGAATATTACTACAAAACTGAGATATACACATGGGACTCAAAGATGAAGTGGTCCAAGTTCTTTGGGATCAAAGAGAAAAGAAGGAAAAACAATCAGCTGAAATGAAATAGAGCAATAGGAGAGACAAATGTATGTTTTGGGACTAGGAGTAACTCGGAAGCTGCTAAGTGCTCCATGAGGTAGAGCTTACTCACAGAAGGGAGCTTAAAATTCTGGCTTCAGTAGGTGACACCCACACTTGCCCAGATAATTGAGCAGTGACTGGGTCTGTGATTTGCCTACTCTGCATATGAGACATGCTCCAACTGTCATTCAGTGACTGAGAGTTTGTGTTCAACTGTAAGGCTGGGATGAACTTACATGAAATCTGGAAGAGGGAAAATCTCAGTGATTCTGATATAGGGGTCACAAGACTCTGTAGCTCAGTGTTAGCTTTTTGAATCACCTGATAATAGCACTAGGGGACCAGCCATCCTGGCTTGTTTGGGACTTTCCTGGTGATACTACTGAGATGGGTTCTGGGAACTCACTCTGTTTCAGGCAAACTAGACCCTTTGATTATCTTCAGTTAGCATACATTGTGCTTATTCTTTTGAGAAACATCCTCTTGTCCTTGCCAATGCACTCACATCAGAGCGACTTCTTCCATTGAGGTGGGCATGTGGCTGAGGCCTGGCCAATAGCATTTTTCATTGCTTGATCATAGTGATTGGACCATGGATGGGCATGTGATACAAATAAAGTCAGTGAGACTCAATTCTGGACATTTTTGGGCAACTACTGAGAAACAAAAGAGGTCCTTTTCACTAGGATTCCTGGCAATGGATTTAATGAACATTTGGCTATGCTAAGAACCACCAAATGAAATCTTGAATAAAGAAAATTTAGAGAAAAGTGGATAGGACAGATGGAAAGAGCTACTAGCTCTGGACAATGTCTGAGCCTCTCTACTACATTGTGCCTGAAGAGAGATTTACTTTTGAACGTTTTCATCTAAGTGAATCAACATATCTTCTTCTACCCATGCCTTTCTAGCTCACCCTCTCTAAAGGTAATTTGAATGAGTTCTCTAACTTTTGATTGGCAGAGTCTTGATAAATTCAACTTATGTTGATCATATAAGAACAAGGATATACTTACTGACCTCTCAGAATGCATTATTAATTGTGTATTGTGATGTTTGGAGAAAGGAGTACAAGTACCTACCAGTCTTCCCTTAAGTACTGTAAAGGACATAATGAATAATTACAAGGAGTTTACTGGTCAGGAATAAAAGTGGAGAACTGATGTGTAATGGAGGAAATAAGCAAAAATAGTAATGCAGGACCAGCGCTATAAGAGATTTTGAAAAGTACAGATTCTGCTACTTCAATGTATTTATTATTTTCATTTGTTACCCTGCCCAGAGTGATTAACAGTAAAATCCTGACAAACTATTAAGAACTAGCCCATGAGTATCTTTTGGAGAGGAGCTAGGTTAAGCAAAGAAGAAATTAAGGAATAGGTATTCTAATAATGTGGAGTCCATCATCAAACAAGTCTTTAAGTATTTGTTCAACATTTGTTTATAAGAAAGTGAACTTTTATCATGGTAAGAAAAACTCATTTTCATGAATAATTTCCTTCCATTTATAAAAGTGGTCCTAATGTGATAAAATGAGTTTTATTTTTGGTAGTTTTTATTCTCTTCTATAATATCTTGTGATTTTTTCTGAAGCAGATATCTTAGTTGACTCATTACAGAGTTTAAGATTGAAAAAGTAAGTATCAGTAAATAGCACTAAGCTATGCTGATTCAATTTTATAATTTTAATTTTCTGCGACAGAGAGCTTAGGTAAGAGTTAATGGGCTAGGTCTGGATTGGTACAGTTTAAGAAAAAAAATATCGATTGTGGAGACATGTGTTTAAGAAGTTTCTCTGGGAAGGCCTATTATACCATAGAAGAGGTGAGTATCTAACTTTTCATCAACAAAGTAAGGAGCTGTGTGAGAAAACTTGGGTGAGCTGACATCATATTTCCAGTTTATTCAGTGCTGCTTTAATGTTTCATATGGACTGGCACCACTATCAGCCACCTAGTTAGCTTGGCTGTCACCCAGCCCTTGAGAGGAAAGGTGGCATAGGGCACTTAAAGGGAGAAGATTGGTCCTCCACTCTGCAGTAAAAAGGTGCTGTGAAGAGAGTAGGGAGAGGAGGTCTGTTCTCAGAATGGGCAGGAGAAATACCATGTGGAAAAGTTTTCTGCTTCTAAGAATGGTGTGCTAGCTTATCTGATCAAATTTTATATTGAAATAATTTTAAAAGCTAAATAAAGTAGTAAGATGAAGGTTCTTAAAACATATTAAACTAATAAATTATATGGAATTACTAATTTAAAGAAAAATAGAACCCTAAGATATAAATAAGCATGGAGGTCAGTTTTATCTTAAGACTTTTGCTGTTCCTCCCTTTTTTTTTTTGTTGACATTGTAGGGCATATGTAGAGGACAGGAATCAAAGTTTCATAGGAGCTGAATCTGTGGGAGACAAAAGACTATCCTATAATAAACTGGGATTCCAAAGGCTATGTCCCCAGGGAATGTGACACATTCCTCCAGAACTGTAACTTTAAAGAATCTTCAGTTGAAGGTATTTTCCAGTTGAAGGTATTTTTAGATTGACAATGCTCCTGAAAGTAACTCATAACAATCAAACTCAAAATTTCTTTTTCATGGACCTTAAATTAGACCTTCTAATAATGAAAAAAAAATAACATGTACCTAAAAATATAATATATAACATGTAGACAACCAGACATAATAAATAGGATGCTGTTAAGAGACAGCAAAAATGGAACACAAGAAAACAGCAGATTAGACCAACCAAAAAGGGAATTAGTTAATTGATAGATCTATCAGAAGAAAGTGTTTCAGATAATGTGTGTGTGTGTGTGTGTGTGTGTGTGTGTGTGTGTGAAGTCAGATGAATTATATCTTCGAGGAACTGAGAGAAGATAGCTGCCAAGCTAGAATTTTGTATTTGGCAAGCAAATCTTTGAAGAATGAAATAAAGAAAAAAACATTTCTAAACAAACAAAGCTGAGTGGGTTCTCAACCTGCGGATTTATAGCAAAGCAAATTCTAAAGTAATAATTTAGATAGAAAAATGATTCCAAACTTTCTAAGTCTGATAAAGGGAACCATGATAATGTCACAACTAAATATCATATATGATGGTGAAAGACTGAATGCTTTATCCCTAATATTAGAAATAAGACAAAAATACCTGCTCTTGTCATTTTATATGACATTTTACTTGAGGTTTTAACTGGGGCAATTAAACAATAAAATAAAATGAGGCTTCTAAATTAAAAGAAATAGAACTATCTCTATTTTCAGATGTTATGATGTTATATATTATAGCCTTACATATAAGAAAAAACCTAAGGAACCCATTAAAAAATAGTAGAGCTAATAAATCAGTTGAAGTCAAATTTCAGCATATGAAGTTAATAGAGGAAAATTAATTGCAGTTATATATTCCTACAATGAAAAAATAAAAAAATTAAGAAAATAATTACATCTAAAACAGAATCAAAAGGAACAAACTATATCAGGTGTGATGGTGCATGCATCTAATCTCAGCACTCTGGGTGATTGAAGCAGGAGGATTGCAAGTTTGAGGTATGCCTGGGCAACTTGGTGACTTAGTGGGACTCTATCTCAAAATTAAATATAAAATGGGTTGGAGACATAGCTCAGTGCAAAGTCCTTGAATTCAATACCCAATAGTGGAAAAAAAGAACGAAATGTTTAGGAATAAGTGTTTTTAAAAAAAGATATAAAAGTTATACTGTGAAAACTACAAAAAAGTTATTGCAATAAATTAAAGAAGACTGAAATAAGTGAGAAAACAAACATCTCTAGTTCATGGATTGGAAGGTTTAATGATGTTAAAACAGCAATAGTCCCCAAATTGATCATTAGAGTAAAAAAAATGCAGCTTCCTTTTTTGTAGAAATAAAAAAATTGTTCTAAAATTGAAAGAACCCAGAATAGCCAATAATTTTTAAAACAAGGAACAAAATTGGAAGACTCACTTTCTGACTTTAAAACTCTTTACAAATCTATAATAATCAAGATGGTGTGGCACAGACATAAGAATAGACATATAGATCAATGAACTAGAATTGAGAGTCTATAAATAAGCCCTCAAATAATGTCCAACTGATTTCTGAAAGAATTCCAGGGCAATTTTATAAGGAGGAAACAATATTCTTATCAACAAAATGGTGCTGGAACAACTCCATATCTACATGCAAAAGGATGAAGTTGTACCTCAACCTCACATCATACACAGAAATTAACTTAAAAGAGTAAGTGTAAGCTAAATGGAAGAGCTAGAACTATAAAATTCTCAGAAGAAAACAGCATAAGCCCATGCCCAGCGAACTCCAAGCAGCTGGCAGGGGCCTGAATTGAGTCCCGGGCCCTGAGTGTGCACAGGTTGAAACTCAGCACACAGGGAAGCCTTGGAACGTCACTCCCAAGTGGTAAGACCACACCCCATGCCTGAAATCACAGGAGGTGGCATGGGAGTGGGGCCTAACTGGCCCATGCCCAGTGAACTCCAAGCAGCTAGTTGTTGCCTGCTGTCTTCCCCTGGAGGCAAAAGTAGGTCAGGTGATTCTCAGTGCACAGGAGAAGCCTTGAAACATTGTTAGAAACCTGGAAATATAAGAAACTGACAAAATGAAAGAGCAAAATGCAATCTCAAACTTCCAGCCCAATCCAAGCAAGCTTAGCAGACATGGACACAGAAGAAAACATAAGCCATACACCTGAAATGATATCAACTGAAGTAAAGAAACAACTCTGGGAAGCTATAAAGGAACTCAAATCAGAAATGGTCTCCCAGGTAAAAGAAGAAATGATAAATGTAATGAAAGAAATGCTGAACACATCTAAAGAAGACATAGTTAAAAATTTGTGAAACAATGCAAAAACATGGAAACTCTGAATGAACAATATAAGAAACAAACAGAATGCCAGGAAGTCTCGCAGAGACCAGCATCGCGGCCCATCTCTTTGGGACCTGAACCTCTGGGACCCGCAGAGTGGCCTGGGCTGTTTGGATCGAAAGTCTGCACAGACCTGCATCTCAGCGCGACTGTTTGGGACTGGTAGGCCCGCACTTCATCCACAGGGAACTGCCCAGAGACTGGCATCTGGGCCAGGTCTGTTTGGGCCCGTAGCCCCACCCTTCACCCCCAGGAAGTCTCCCAGAG
>PVJX010035800.1:0-17983 GCA_004027295.1 Dolichotis patagonum | reverse complement strand
TCGGAATACACGGTGTCTACCTCAACCTTATAAAGGCCATCTATGACAAACCAACAGCCAATATTATACTAAATGGACAAAAACTGAAAGCTTTCACTTTAAAATCAGGAACAAGACAAGGATGTCCACTATCACCACTCCTTTTCAATATAGTTCTGGAAACACTAGCCAGGGCAATCAGACAAGAGAGAGAAATAAAAGGAATAAAGATAGGAAAGGAAGAAGTTAAATTATCACTCTTTACAGATGACATGATACACTATATAGAAGACTGCATTAAAAGACTGCTAGAGGTAATAAACAAATTCAGCAGTGTAGCTGGCTACAAAGTCAATGCACAAAAATCAATAGCATCCCTGTACACAAACAAGAAACTCACCGAGAGAGAAATTATGGAAATATCACCCTTCACAATAACATCTAAAAAAATGAAATACTTAGGAATCAACCTAAGAATGTAAAAGACCTATATGCTGAAAATTATACTGCACTAAAAAAGGAGATTGAAGAGGATATTAGAAAATGGAAGGATATTCCTTGCTCTTGGCTAGGAAGAACCAACATTGTGAAAATGGCCATACTCCCAAAACTGTTATACAGATTTAACGCAATCCCAATCAAAATACCACTGACGTACCTCACAGATCTAGAGAAAACACTCCTAAAACTCATTTGGAAACAGAAGAAACCTAGAATAGCAAAGGCAATTCTGGGCAATAAAGACAAGGCAGGTGGCATCTCAATTCCTGACTTGAAACTGTACTACAAAGCCACAGTGATAAATCAGCATGGTACTGGCAAAGAATTAGACCTGAGGATCAATGGAAAGATTAGAAGAAACAAATATAGGTACAAAGACACTCAGCCACCTGATATTTGACAAAGGGGCTAAACATGCTCACTGGAAGGATAGCCTCTTTAATAAATGGTGTTGGAAAAATTGGCTCTCCACATGCAGAAGACTGAAACTAGATCGATGACTATCACCATGCACAAAACTAAAGTCTAAATGGATCAAAGACCTAAACATTAAAACAGAAACACTAAATCTACTGGAAGACAGGGTAGGTAGAAGTCTGGGAGACATAGGGGTAGGTAGAGAATTCATGAACAAAAGGCAAACTGCACAGGAAACACTTCAGAGAATCAACAACTGGGGTCTCATGTTATTGAAAAGTTTCTGTACTTCAAAAGAAATCACCAGCAGAGTGAAAAGAAAAATGGGAAAGAATTTTAGCTAGCAACCCCTCAGACAAAGGACTTTTATCAAGAACATATAGAATTGAAAAAATTCAAGCCGCCCAAATTCAAAGACCCTCTCCAAAAATGGGCATCTGAGATGAACACTCAGTTCTCAGATAAAGTTATGCAAATGGAAAATAAATACATGAAGTAATGTTCACCATCACTGGTCATTCGAGAAATGCAAATTGAGATTTCATCTCACTGCTGAAAGAATAGCTGCCATCAAGAAATCAACTGATAACAAACGTTGGCAAGGCTGCGGGGAAAAAGGAACACTGCTCCACTGTTGGTGGGAATGTAGACTGGTGCAAGCACTATGGAAATCAGTATGGAGAATTCTCAGAAGACTAGGACTGGAAGCTGCATTCAACCCAGCTATTCCCCTCCTGGGTATTTTCCCAGAAAAACTGAAAAGGTCATATCACAGTGATATGTGACACATATCACAGTGGTATGTTCACAGCAGCACAATTTGTAATAGCTAAATCTTGGAAACAACCAAGATGCCCATCAACCGCAGAGTGGATGAAAAAGATGTGGTATTTTTACATGGTAGAGTATTACCCAGCTATGAAGAAGGATGATCTTGAGGCCTTCATAGGTAAATGGAGACAACTTGAGATTATCCTCATTAGTGAAATAAATAAGAATCATATTTATAAATATCACATTGTGTCTCTAGTGTAAAAAGTAATAAGAAATGTAGAAGTAATAAAACCAAAAATGTGTAATTGCTACTGTAAAAAAGAGAGGAAAAGAAAGTACTCTAAAGGATATAACTGCATGTATGTTTAAGTGTGTAAGATGAATGATCATATTACTGTTTTTGTTAGATCATGGAGCAGAACTATTAACAGTCTCATTATTTGAATGTGTACTTTGTATGTTTTAACTTTATAACTTGAACAACTATTTCCAAGATGACGGTATGTAAGTTATCAAGTAATGATTTCTTAGTATTTTTTGTTCTTTTCTTTTTTTTCTTGGAATTTTGTATTGTTGCTACCCTTTTTTCTATTTTGTTTTTAAATAAACTTTTTTAAAAAGATTGTGTGCGGGGCCGGGGATTTAGCTCAGTGGCTTAAGTGCCTGCTTTGCAAGCGCAAGGTTGTGAGTTCGATCCCCGGTACCAAAAAAAAAAAAAAGATTGTGTGCGAATATATTATTTCTTTCATTTTCAAGGATTAAGATTTAGGGATATTTACTTTAAGGACACCTCTAGCAGACATGTCTATGGAGTATAGTGAGAAGTTAGTGGAGCAAGTATGGAAAACAAGCCCAAACACCTCAAATTTTGAGCCTCATTGAGAATTTAAGTAACTAAATTTCAACTACATTACAGAAAATAGACTTTAATTTCATAAGACAAAAAGGTGACAATACAACAAACAGGTACATTTACTATTCAGAATAATTGCTAAAGCTATTGGGGGGGCTTCCTAAATCGGTTTCCAAAAGACTATCCAAAGTGAATGCTCCTCCCACCATTGTTGTTATTTGAGAAGGCTCTGATTAACAAAGTTTTTCATATAATACCATTAATTAATAAATCTTAGCTCAGAAAAATTAGTGACTATTAGTGACTATAAGCTCTACCATGTATCTCTCAAAATTATACCATCACATCCTAATACAGTACCTAATACATTTAACAGATGCTCAAAAGATTTTTTTTTTTGGCACTGGGGATGGAACTCATGACCTCACGCTTGCAAGGCAGGCACTTATGCCACTGAGCTAAATCTCCAGCCCCAAAAGATTTTTTTTTAATTCAGTCAATCTTTTAATTGGCTCCACTGTTTACTGGTACTTTTTACTCAACTTATATCAAACTAAATTTAACAACTAGAAATCTGTAATTTCTCTTTAATTTTGTTTTCTTTGTTTTTTATTAGTATATGTTTTGATATATAATAAATACATTCATTGCAGGAAACTGGTGTGTATCACATCTTGATATTCTTTCAGCTCTCATTCCTATTCATAAATTTTTGGAGAAACAAACTTTCACTCTTCCTTTATTTTATTCTATTTATTTGTCAGGAGAGAACTGTTTTGATTTTTTTCCCCCAATTTTATTCTAACGTGTGCCAAGGGTACACTGAAAATATCTTACTCTTAAATATCTAGAAATGTTTGTCAGGAAAAACAGCAGAGCCCAAAGACCTAGACCTAACCAAACTGGCAGAGAGAGCCCCACACCTCACAGAATAAAATTTGTATTTGTCTGTGGGGAGAAAGCAGACACAGACACGATGACATAGATGGAATTTTGGTCTTTCACGTCTTTCTTTTTTTCCATCAGCCTTCTATTTACTGTATTTATGGAATAAACTTTTGTTCTCTATTCCTATTCACCTTTCATTATTATATACTGTTAAGCAAAAGAAAAAAGTTATGATTTCAACCATGCATCCTGACTTTTGAAAACGAGTCATCACAAGCAATGTTTTTTGTAGGCCTGATATAAAATATTTTATTGCAGTTTAGCGATTCTCAAAGTATGGTCCAAAGAATCTCCTCGAAAATGAAGTGAGGAAGTCTTTGAGAGTCTTATAGTTTAACAAGGTTAAAAAATATTTTGTAATAATACCAAGCCATCATTTGCCATTTCCATTTCAATCTTATGCAGTGTAAGAGTAGGGTTTCCCAGGACTTGGGTGGCATGTAATATCACAACCAGCTGAACGCAGAAAAGATGGGGGCACTGTCTGCCACTGAACCAGATAATTAAGAGTTTGAAAAATATGAAAATGCCATTCTTGTCATTAAGTATTTTTTGTCTTACAAAGCAACCCTATTTTTGACTTAAAAATTGTGTCACTATGACATCTATTATGTTTAAATTGTTAAGATTTTTAATTCCTCATAACAATTATTGATGACAATATCTGATAAACAAAAACTCTTTGAATTTCCCAGTAATTTATAAAAAGTTTTTTTAAAAGATGCAGAGACCAGAGTTTGAGAATGATTGTTTTAACAGACTAGGACACATTTAAATTATGAACATTTACAAAATGTAAGGTAATTCTAATTTAAGCTACTATTTTAAAGAGTTGGACTTACCATTATAGGTTATTCTTGGCTTTGTTAAACACATCACAAGATGCAAATCCATTTCATCTGAGGGTACAAATTTTGAGCATACAGGGCACTTAAATCCTAAAAAGTAAAAGAAACCCAGGTTATTTAACTCTTCAGAATATCCAACTATGAGTTTTAAAAAGCATGGAAGGCCAAAAGCTTTCTAAACGTCATAACTATTACAATTCATTACTGTAAGTGTAATGTGCAATTCAAAAGGGAAAGAAATTTGTTACTAAAATATTGGACTTAAATCACTTTATGAAGAACATCCCATCATCAAAACAAGTCTGAATAAGAAAGACAAACTCCAACACAAAACTCCTGTATCTCTTCCTAACGTACAGCTCAGTCATTCTTTTTTGTAACTTTTTACATTTATCAATACATATAATTTTATGTAATACTAGCTATTACCATTCTTGTGGAAATCAACTTTCTCAACCTGGCATGGTACACTGTAAGTTCAAAGTTTTATAGCTACACAGTATCTTAGAAAGTATTTTATCTAATCAGTATTTTAAAAACTTATCTTGTGAAGAAAGTGGAAGCTATCAGAACAACAAAAACAGGTCTATAATTTAAGACTCCTAGTGTTTAAAATTGTGGTTGCTATGGTTTGGATATAGTTTCAGTTTGTTCTCTAAGAGTTTATGAATAGGAAGCTTTATCTCCAATCTAGCAGTAGTGAGCTGGTATGACCTTTAAGAGATGGGGACTATGGGGGGGGGGTGCGCCAGCTAGAGAAATAAAGTATCTCTCATGGGACTCTAGAGTTTTTAAGAGAGCAACATATAAAATCCTGAGCCTGACCCCTTCTCTGGCTTCCTGTCTGGCAATACGATCTTTTGACCCTGCACATGCTCCTGTCACTGTAGTACTACCAACCAGGCCACAGCAAGACTGATGTTAGTGTCATGCTCTTGAACCTCCAGAACAGTGAGCTTTTATGAACTGTGAGCTTTTCTTTATAAAGTTACCTGCATTGAGAATTTCATTATAAAAACAAAAACATGACTAATGCAGTGTGGTCTTTCTGTCACAACATTCTACTAAAGCCAAAATGCAAACAGAAAATAGCTCCTAATCAAGGCAGGTTTTGCAGTCAACTTCAACACACCCTACGCAGCTTTGCTCTGCTACGTCCACCTGTCATGATTCTGCCTTGGAGCATGTACTGAATCCAACACGTACTGAATTCCCTGAAACCATAAGCCAAATAAACTTTAAATTTGGGAATATCTGGGATTTTGATCACAGTGATGAAAAGCTCATTAACACACTAAGATTCATCCAAACTAAAATCATACACTCACACATACACACACACAATAATCATCAAGCACAGACAACATTACATATAATGAAATTTGATCAACCAGAAAAAAGACAGATCCACAAAGAAGTAACTAGATTTTAAGAACAACTAACAGAGCTTTCCTTGTAATAAAAAAAAAAAAAAAACTTGCTTTGCTGAGGACAAACGGCATTAAAAGAAGACACAGCCATTTATAGCTACTGATGAGGACCATCTGAGTACTAGCACATACCACCTATTTAAACAAATGGAAGACTGTGAACCTAAAATGCTTCACTGAGAGCCACTGACTCACCCACAAAATAGGATCTATGGAGAAAGAACAGTATTTCCACAGTACCATCTGGGATTTCTAATTCATCATACGTGCTCCTTTCCTCTCCCCAAATCCACTAAACTGAGAATAAAATTTTTTAAAGATGCGATAAAGAACCTGAGACGTTAGCAACAAAAGATAAGAAAACATATGAAGGAATTAATAAGCCTGAGGAGAGCTATCCTAAAAATTGTTTAAAAAAAATGTGATTCTCATTACATAATTCTCAAAGGCCACAGTAACACTCAGCTCCATGACTTCTTAAGACAATTGTGATAAATGAGGTAAAAATGGATTGATTGTAGGATTAAAAACAGATCTCCAGGTTCCTAATCCAAAACATATGGTCAATCAACTATCATATATATATCCTACTGCCTAAAGAGAACAGAGATTTACTATCTACTGAACCAAAGGAGTTTCAGATTGAGGAAACAAGGCAAAACAGTAGACAGGGAAGAAAACAGGAATAAAGATCTACATACTGGAAAAAGACCCTCTCTACAGCTTCTACCTCTAGCCATTAGGAAAGGAGGCTGGGGATTTAGCTCAGCGGCATAAGCGCCCAATCCCGAGGACTGATAAAAAAAAAAATTTTTTTTTTTTAAAAAGTTCCACAGATTAAAACATGAAGGATTATGCCTACTGATAAGCCCTAGCCAGACTTGCACATAAAGTTTCCAGGCAGCTTTTTAGGGCCTCTCTTAACTATCACGCAACAGAAACACATTTATAAAGGCAAAATATACCAGAAGCAAATTCAAAAGACAAATGATAAAATATCTGTGAAACACATTAAACCCCAAAAAACACTATATTAAATATATTTGAAGAGCTCTTATAACTAAACAAAGTAAGCCAAATACTGTTAGAGAATGGACGAAAGTTCTAAACAGACATTTCGCCAAGAAAAAGATATGCACAAGATCTTTAAATGAAAACCTACACAGTGCTCAAAGACATGCTTTCCTCTCAAGTTCAGTGTATTTCTTTATTCTTATTTTAGTGAGTTTAAAGGGAAAGGAAGAAAAAAAAAATTTTTTTTTTGCTTAATTCACTGTGTTAATCAGAAATCCCAGTGGTTCTTTGTATAAGGACAGTTTTCTACTCCTAGGCTCTACTTTTGTCTACACGAGCTACCATTTCTCATCCCAGACGGCCCAAAACTCAAAAGCTGGTGAGGCAGTGAGTAAACATGGGCATTTTTAAATAATACACGTAGGTATTCTACATTCTCTATGGAAGGGTAATTTGCCATTATCTAACCAAACTCCACAAGTTCCTTTCTTCTGAACCAGTTTTAGGACCTACCCTGAAATTATGATCTCCAACAATACAACAAAACAAAACAAAAACACCAAACACCAAAAACACGCACAATAATTTACCAGGGCATTGTGTGAAACCACAATATTGGAAACAATTTAAGTGACCAAACAAAATAAAGAGACTCGGTTAACCATGGTGCATCTATACCATGGTTGTAAAAAAAAGAATGAGGAAAACCTTTAACGAAGTAAAAAGTGCTTGAGGAGATATGTAACAATTACATACTATGCATTTCAAACATATGTCAATAAAAAAAGGGAAGAACTTCAAAAAACCAAAAACAAACAAAAGTCCTGATATGGACATATAAAAAGGCACAGAAGCCAGCTTGAAAAGGTTTCTTTGGGCAAATCGGAGAATCAAAATAAATGAAATACATAGTATGTTATAGTTTTTAAAGAATACAAATAGTACCTACAAACAATTATTCTAAAATAATTACATTCTAAAAATAGTATCTACATTTTAAAAACATCAACCTAACATCACTTTGTTAACAAAGAGAAAAAGTACTTTTACAATGGAAAAACTGGCTGTATCACCTTAAAGAAATGTTCAAACTTAGTATCACCAAAAAAAAAAAAAAAAAGTCAAGCTCACATCATGTACTCCCTGATATGACAAACAGACACACACACACATTTCTACCAAATAATATGAACCCAATTATGAGAACATTTGGAAAAAGCCCCACCATACAACAGAAACAGCAAAACAAAGAAATATGAGGTCTGGTCAAAAAACGTTTAAAATTTTATTTTATTTTTTTGGTATCAGGGATCCAACTCACGACCTTGCACATGCCGTGCAGGCGCTTGTGCCACTGAGCCAAATCCCCGGGCCTAACATTTAAAATTTTAAAACAACTTATTACAGTAAAAGACATATTGCCAATATCGCCCTCAAAAAGACTCTACTTCAAATACATGTATTCTATCATTCTTGCCAGTTGCTGAAGCAGTTCTGGAAGTCTTCTTTCCCAAGGTCTTGAGTTGCATTATACTGGCTGCCTCAATGTCTGGAAGCAATTCAAAACATCTACCTTGGTTATTTTGACCATGGTGAAAAGCCAGAAATCCCACGGTGCCAGGTCAGTGGGTAAGGGGCATGAGGACACACTGCAATGGCTTTACCAGTCTGCTCTTCCATCAGACCACACTTAGCAGCAGCATTCACTGTATTTTTCATACCTCATAAAGACCCTCACAAAAGAGACTTCAGTGCTGCCCAATAAAGAAAGTGCCAAGTGAGCATGAAGTAGGTGAATAAGAGATAAACAACATCTTTTTGTGCTATTTTTAAAAATTTAAATATTCACTGTATATTGGTAACATCACACAAAACAGAGCTATAAACTCACAAAAGAAACAAAGGAAACTTTGACAGTGCCTTCTGCCCACTCAAATATTATAACTAATTGTAAGATTTCTATTCATTTGGAGCTTTTTAAAAAGTTAATTTTGTTTCTATTTACTTGTTTCGGTTTCCATCTTGTATGTTAAATGCTACTGCAGATTTCAATTATCCCAACAACTGAAGATGATAGCACATCTATTAAACAAGAATAGACCATAAAATAGTACCAGAGAACCAAAAGAAAGTTGTTGAAAATTAATGAATCACATAACAAGTTGGAATATTAATATAAGGTATTAATGCTGCCAAATGATAATAATAAACATTTACTATTTACCAGGAATTTATTAAAGTACTTTCAATGAATTAACTGACTCCTAGACATCCTTTGAATTAGGCACTAATATTTTACAATGAAAAATAGGAAGGATAACTAAATTAGGTATCATCATGTAACTAGAGATCCGTTACAATAGAACTCAAACAACCTTGAAGCTAGAAGACAAATAACTTCAAAATTCTGAAGAAAAATTTATTTTGTAAGTGAGCAAATAGATCCCTCATAGGAATATGGTGAAAGGAAATCCTTAGATAACTGTGTAATTAGTCTAGTAGTCTGGGTTGGAATAACACAGAATAGGGAAAGAGGGAAAAAGGGAGACCTAGGAATTCTTCACTGAGTAATGTATGTAGGTAGAGATACTACTTGGGACACGCTGGGCAGGGGTACAGCATTCTAAACTCTAAGGAAAAGAAACGCAACTCAAGAAACTTACATCCTCAGATATTCAGACTCAGGACCCAACCAAAAGATAAATCAAAAAAAAATTTAAGAAGAGCCAGCCTACAGTTAAGTATATAACTATGCCACAACACATACACATAATTCCTTCATGCTCCTGCCATCACTCCTTTTCTTCTACCCTAAAAAACTCTTAAGACTGTAATCAGAAGGCTGTCACTCCTTCTCTTGCATCCTAAAAAAAATCCTTAGACTGTCACCAAAAATGGCATCTTATTCCAGAATCTTTTTCTAAACGTTCCATGCCAAAGGAAATTTAATCATTCCCTCCCTTTGTGTTTCTCCCACACTTTGACAATACTTCTAATACTGCAACACATCACATAGATTATTTACTTATTTCTATCTCTTTTTTAGTCATCTAGTGAAGATACAGATTTTTGAATTCCAAAAGACCTGGATACAAATTCTTGTTCTATTTAAGCTAAAGCATTTCAATCTTTCAGGCCTGACCTCTTCCATATAAAACACTGATAATACTACTTACACACTGGCAATCCAATGAAGATTAAAGACTATAGTGTATATAATGTGCCTAAAATGTAGTATATATTCAATAAACAGTGGCTTTTGTTTATTGAAATTTCCTTCAATATTCAAGGCACTCTCAATAATAAAATTCAGAGTCCTACAGATTAAAGAAAAACTTTCCATGATAATGACCCATATCTGCTATATCAAAGTAATTCTACAGAGCACTGGTGCATGTAAATACCAAGTACTTTTTTCCATTGGTGATGACTAAGGCAAAAAGATTCTTTTACCTCTAGTGACTCAACCCTAGTATTGTACATTTTCTCCTAGAAACCAAACACAAGCAAAAAGACACTGAACCTACACCTGTGATGAATACATCTATAAACAGACAAAAGTAATTTTTTTCAATGACAGAATAACTGCTTCCAGAATCAGAAGCTGTTGGTGAATTACAGAGGAAAAAAAAAGGACCAGGCCTTATTTATAAGATGTACATATCAAGTCATCATTCTATTACTACAAACATGTTATCTAAATGCAATTATAAGAATTTCTGAAAGCTATAAACAAAATAAAATATCAGAAAGACTCTACTGAAAGAGCTATCCTCTGAACACTACCGGAGTCCACAGAGAATGAAAAGAAACATAATCAAGTACAATACTATGCTGCCTGCTGTGGAGATAGAACTGATTGCTAAGGATTTGGACTCTTTAACCTTTTAAAACAATCCAAATGTTCTGCCCCTACCCCAGAGGTCATCAGCCTCTTATTTCCCACTGATTAATAATGTCCTCTATTCAAAGTCGGCAAAACCAACATTCCCCCAATCTGCACTGCTCTTTACACTGTTTCTGCAACAGAACTTACTCTATTTGATGTCAAATGATTTAATAGACTAACAATTTCTAGAAGTAAATAAATCAACAAGTTCAAAGCTTCCCTAAGTATATATGAAGTGATTATGGCCAACAATGGCACAAGTTAAAGACAGCTATATTCAGATTTTTGCAACGGGTAACTTCCATTTGCTACATCAGGTCATGCAGAACTCCTCAGGTATGATAGTGGTAAATTCCTATCTTCAATAACGGAACTAAAGAAGTAAAAGGAACCTACACACAGACTCTCTTGGTTAGACTGCTCACTTAAAGAGACTGTGGGTCTAAGTGGAAAGAAATAATAGGTAATAAAACTCAGCTCCCAAGCATTCTGCCATAGCATTCTTGCTTAATCCTTTTTTTATATTACACATACATGCATTTAGTACTATACACTCATGCATGGCATTCTTCCTTATTTTCTTCCAGCATCACTTGGTGTAGCCATTTAATCCTTTTTTTCCAAGAGAACATGCCCTTTACACCTGTACACTTTTTTTCTTTACCTGACCAGGAATCAAACTCAGGGCCTCATGCTTGCTAGATGGGTGCTGTGCCACTGAGCTACATCCCTGTACACTTGATTAAATCAATGCACTTTGTTTTGCAGATATTAAAACTTTGCACTCATTCCTTCAAGCCCAGATCAAGTCTTTACGTCTCAGTGAAACCTTTTAAAAGAACTCAAGATTAAAATATCCTTCTATATCTACTATATACTATATTCTTTGATAATATTCATGATATATCATTAATATTTCTTTCATGTAGAACTTATCTCTTAAGACTGATGATTCTGTAAGGCAGACATTGAATATTATAGTCTATCTAACCTTCCCATCTATCTATATCTATACTCAACACTAAGTATCTACAAGGATGCATAAATGAATTTTGTACCTGGTCTGAGTTCTATGAGTTAAGTAGTACAATTAAAGAAAGAAAGGGAATTCTAACTACCAGTAATCATAACTGCAATTAGCAGAGCCCTAAGCATTGTTCATAGGAATAAACTGCATTTTCTTTGAAATTCTTTTAAAAAGTATACTTGTTTTAAACATACCAATAAAAAGAAAGGTAAATAAATTAAATTCCATAAGCAAAGAAGTTTCATAGAAGCAAGATTCACTGCACAGCAAAAGGTCCAGAGTCTAAACTGTGAAGACAGACATCTCATTTGCTGGTAAGACCTCAGAGTTTGACAACTATAAGATTATCTGTTAAGAAAACTTTCTCCAGAAAATGTAAAGTAACTAACCTAATTACAGGCAGGATAAGCTTCAGAGTATCTATGTAGTCTCTAAACTATCATGATTTTTTTACTTCTGTTTAAGAAAATATGTTCAAGAGGCCAAAAGGAAAGCACCTAAGTAAAACCAGTACTGCTTAAAAGTAACAGGCTGTTTATTATGAAAGAAAAATCATATCTCTGGCAGGATAGTAAAAGTTCCAACAATATGAATACATTAGGAAACAAGGTCGCATATTTCATTTAACTCTGTTCTACAAGTATTTTATCAGTCTAAATATCTGATTTTAATTAAATAATCCAAAGAAATCCTTGTGAACCTACAAACATCAGCATCTACCAATTTTCAAAACAGACATCCTTGGACTAGTTTACATTACCATCATATTCCAATAGGCAAAGTCATTATTTTTGACTACCTACCTATTTGGGATACTTCTTTCACTTTATTCTTGTATCAGTTATGATCATTTGAAAATTACCACTTCTGAAGAGAATGAAAAGGAAAAAAGAAAGATGCAATTTTAAGTGAAAACTGTGATCCACTTTATATAGTCCTACAGCCATTAGCATAGCTGTTCTGACATACCCCCAGCCATTCAAACATTTAAAGGAAAGAAAAGCTATCCAAATAAGTAAGTTTTTTAAAATTAGGTTTAGGCATGCTGAAAAACTGTTCAACAACATCATAACAATGCTTCTTTAAATATGTCCTGAAAATTTACAGTTTTTTTAAAAAAAGTAATTTCTTAAAAAAAAAAAAAAAAGGTAATTTCTTTTTCCTCTTTTGGTCCCTGATGAAAACCAAAACAAATGAGAATTACTATGGGATCAGACATTTTAAGTGCACTCACCAATACCTTCAGTGTAGTCCAAAAAACAGATACTTCTCTATGTTCACAGTAATTAACTCCACAACTACACTTTATACGAATGTAAATGACGCCTAAGGGAGCACCTTCTCCAATCTCCTTTAATAGATAAGAAACCAAGAGGGTAAAAGTTCTTAACTCGTGAAACTAGTCAGTAGTCCGCTCAGAACTAAGACTCTTTTTTTTATTATGCTCTGCAGGCCTCTTAGACCTTTCACCAGACATCTTATGAGGATCTGTACCAAACTTTAATTTATACTTTTATACATTAAAAATGTTATACCCATGCAACTATCAAAAGGGTCTATTCGGACACTGTTTTGAGATGGTCCTTAGCTGGTGTGCTGCTACATGCCTGTAATCCCAGCACCCAAGAAGCTGAGGCAGGAGGACTGTTGGACTTCAAGGCCAGCTTGGGCTATCTAGTGAGTACAAGGCCAGCCTAAACTACCTAGTGAGACCTTATCTCAAACACAAAACAACAATAGGAAACAAAGTAGAAAAATCATTGTTTTTAAATGGCCTCATGTTCTACTCAGCCACAGGAAATGAGGTCTGTGAAGATACAAGGTACACATTTATCATTGCAAATAATCATAGTATAAAGTCTTCCTAATCATTAAAATATATGCGTTCTTAAAGAGCAAGGAACATGGGAAACTGTGTGTTTGATTCTTAAGGGAATTTACTTTTTAATAGAAATCTGAAAAACTTTTAGTGTACACTGTTTATAAAGGTAATGACCTATTATCACCTATTATCACTCACCCAGATCAACTAAATCTTAAGGATTCATTCCCTCAGATGGAATTGGAGACAAAGAAAAGATTCCCTCAGAATAACTACTTCAAGAAGCAAAATAACAAAACATAGGGTTCAAATTGAAAGGTAAAAGCAAGAGGAAACACAAGACTGGTATTCTGCTAAAACTAAACTGTCACAACATGGATGGAAAAATAGGAAGATACAGGAAAGAACAAAAATAACACATCCATATCTCCCTTCTCATTACATAATGCCCCAAAAAGAAAAAAACATTTTCATTGGAATTATTTTAAAGATTGAAACTACTGGTCCACAGATAACATATACTGGTAAGACATAGGATACAAAAGATTTACGTTTGGTAAGCTTTTAGAAGTGTATTTAAAATATCTTTGTATCATCTGAGTTGTATCTCACACTTACATAACTAAGCCTATAATGTAGTCAGGTAAGATTATCATTCTAATATACTAATATTATCAGTATACTAATCTGAAATATGAAGAGGCAACAAAAATAACTGAAACAAAATTTTTAAATAGCCAGAATAAAATTTTTAAAATATGACCTAAATATTCCTGCTTTCCATTAAAATTTAGTTTTGACATTATAAAGTATTCTTATCAGCAATAAATCATAATATAGTAATGCACAAGAAGTCTGTATATTTTGCATAAATTTGTCATGGACGTTGTATTTCTTAGCAATATACTGTTTTTAGATACCTAATCAAATGCAAAATGTACCTCACAGAATTTGATAGGATTTTTTAAATGCCCTTTTGACAACTGAGCACTTAAAATCTTAGTGTCTTTAAAGTATTTTCTGCTATCATCAGTGTTTTTTTACAATCACAACAAAAGGTTAAATATGTTAATAGTTTAGTGTCACAATGAAAATCAAATCCAAGTGTAGCAGTTGGGAACCACAATCAGTATTGTTTACCTAAATAAAACTTTGCCTACTACTTTCTCACACAAATAATACAACTCAATGCCTGCCAGTATTTAATATAATGCACACAAAATTTAATCCTTATGACTTATGTCAAATGTAGAACTAAAGGGTTGGTTTTCAAGATTAGTTTTAAAGGCAAGCCAATTCCTAAGTAGAAATCAAACTAATTACTACCATACTAGAACACAACTCTAGTGTCTTAATGTATTTGTATTTTGTCTGCAAAGGTTACTTTCTTTCCCATAGGAGTCAACCTCTGGAAACTACCACTCTTCAGTATGTGTTAATTACCTTCTTTAAAATAATCTTTTTCTAGAAATTCATTCAGCATTAAATATTTTTCTAGCTGTCCTGGGTTTCCTGGTAGTTCCTTGTTATATCTTTGTCTCTTGGGTGTTCAAACTCACAGATGGGAGAATAAAAATGTAGCACTATAATGTTAAGTTATCCCAACAATAAAAACAATGTCTTCTGGTCTATTTATTATTTACCTTAAATTTTTTGTAAAGAAATGGCACTTGGGCTGGGGATTTAGCTCAGCAGCATAAGCACCTGCCTCGCAAGCGTGCGGTTAAGTCTGATCCCCGCTATGGCGGGGGGGGGGGGGGGGAGATAGCACTTGGAGTTATTTAGAGGTTAGTAAGCTATGTGTTTCTATACAATCCTTGTATGAAGACATTTCTTACATTTTTTAATGACTGAAAAAAGTTTAAAAAACAGAAGAAAATTTTGTGACATTCAAAATTTAAGCACATACTACCAGTAGAAAACTTTTATTGGAATACAGCCACACTTATTCACCATATAGAAAGAAATGACAGAGATCAGAAGATCTGTAAAATCTAAGATATTTGTTGTGTGGCTCTTTATTATGTTTGCATACCACTAGTGCATTTTAAGTCATTAGAATTGTTCAAAATATTACATTTTGTTTCAAATGGGGAACAAGGAAACCTAGTTATGATGAAAACTCTTATTTGTAAGCTATCAGTGTACCTGATTAAAAAGATTAGTCTCTCACAGGGCGGAGTACCATGATGACCATCCAGTCAGACCAGTAGTATCTATCACTGCTTCCTTCCCTGTCACCACACCTGACTATTAGCAAACCATTACCAAACTGTCAGACTTTTCTTTTCTTTTTTTTTTTAGTACCAGGGATTCAAACTCACGAACATGTGCTTGCCAGGCAGGCACTGTGCCGCTGAGCGATATGTCTGGCCCACCTGGCAGACTTTTAATCTCTAAATTATCTTGTCAAACTAAACTTCCTACCACCACCTTAACTCTTATTATTGTTTCCTGAACTACCACAGTAACTTGTAGATGCACCTGCTCTTCTCTTTCTGCTCCCTCAAATTATTCTTATAGGTTATCTTTAAAAGACAAATTTGATCTCATCATTTCCCTGCTTAAAATACATAAACGCTTTTTATTCATTATAAAGACTAGACTTCTATCTTCCATTACTTCCAACTCTAGTCTCATTTATCTTCCAACTTAATCCTCATTTATTGTTGTAACATATGTCACATACTATGTATCTATAATTTCCTTACCAGCATGATTTAGCATTTAACTGAATCACTATAATGCAAAAACAATCAAAAACTACTTGATATATTTTAATTTTTCCCTTTCCACCTACCATGTCAGCTTCCCATTAGTACTTCTCTCACACACACACAGTTCTTGCAACCCTGCTTCAGCCTTCAGGTAGTAACGGAGCACAGGGGTCTGCTACATCTGGCTACACTTTCATTTCTATCCAACAATAACCAACATAGTAGACTCACCCAAAAAACACTCTGTGTGATTCATAAAACTGTGTGCTCAACACTGCTGCTGTTAGTTGAGAGCATGCCGATTCAAGATAACAAACAGCGTGACTCAAAAGCAAGCTGGTGGCAGATGAAAAAGACTACCTGTCTGGGATTCTAAGGAGTTGCTTCTAATAAAGATTCAGAGTACCTTTTAGCTATGTACCCTAATGATTAAGACATCATCATCACATGGTTGAGTTTTACCAGAAAAGTGATAAATTTCTGAGTACTCGAAGTAATGTCTTCTATGCTAAACAGTCTATGATACACAAACCTATGCTAAATAATCACTTTAAGAAACATAATTTCTGACTACGTTGTTGAAACAGAAAATAGTCATTATAATCATCTGACTAAATTCATTACAAGTTCAGAGAATGTTTAGAAATTACAATTCAAACCTGCCACTCATAATATTCAAATGACAAAGCACTTACATATCAATCTTGTCATTTTAGTATTTTCACATATTTTAGCATGTTACTCTCAACTATTAAAAAATTTTTAAAAGCCCTCAGTAATGAACACACTGCCATCACATAAAGAAAATGGTATAGAATTTAGATATGCATGATTAATTACATAGGAGTAAAAGACATGATATCTGAAATCAATGGAACAAATATGACAAAATATACTAAATGTCAAATGTGGATATGAAGTCTATTAGTTCACTGTACTATTTCTGTTTCCGAGTACATTTGCAAACTTTTCTAATAATATTTTTAGGAAGCCTTTACTAAATATGTCGACTTTTTTCAGTTAACCTGAAAATCCAAAATTCAACTATATGTAAAAGAGAACTCTGAAAGCAGCATCGCAGCCTGTCTGTTTGGGACCCGAACCTCTCGGACCCCCAGAGTGGCCTGGGCTGTTTGGATCAAAAGTCTGCGCAAACTTGCATCTCGGCGAGACTATTTGGGACTGGTAGGCCCGCCCTTCATCCGCAGGGAACTGCCTGGAGACCTGCATCTGGGCCAGTTCTGTTTGGGCCCGTAGCCCCGCCCTTCAACCCCAGGAAGTCTCCCAGAAAGCAGCATCTCGGCCTGTCTCTTTGGGACCCGAACCTCTCGGACCCGCAGAGTGGCCCGGGCTGTTTGGATTGGGAATATTGTGGAGACTGGCATCTTGGCCAGGTCTGTTTGGGACTGGGAACTTTTCAGAAACCAACATTCTGGCTTGACTCTTTGGGTCCTGTAGGCACACCCATCACTCGCAGGGAACCTCCTGGAGACCTGCCTGGGACAAAGCACGGTGGCCTGGCCTGCCTGAGATTCCACAGGCTCCGGGGTGACCACACCCAGCATTCGCCTTACAAATTAGGGAGCCAGGAGCCCACAGAGGGGAGTTAGGACCCTGTGAAGAGGCCAAGAGCCTGTGGGGGAGCCACTGCCCCTCCAGGAACTGAGGGTGTAAGAGGTAATTCACCACACATGCAGAGAAAGCTTTGGAACACCGCTCAAAGTAAGGAAATATAGAAAAATGACAAAAGGAAAGACCAAAAGC
>PVJX010035799.1:0-17853 GCA_004027295.1 Dolichotis patagonum | reverse complement strand
GCCCTGTTAAGTGACTGTGGTCTATCCAGCCACACCCACGCAAGGGCGGCGAAATAAGAAGCAAGAGTTTTTGGTGAGATCAGTGTCATGCTGGAACATAGGGAGCTGAGCCAACCATCAACTAGCCTGCCGCCCTGGAATGTGACTGTGGTCTGGCAAGCCTCCTCCACCCCAGGTTGAGGAAAAATGGAGCAAGAGCATTTCCTGAGATTTGCGACAGGCTAGTTGTGCAATGAGCAACTAGCCTGTCGACCTGATAAGTGCCTGTGTTCTTGCAAGCTGCAGCCAACTTAGGGTGGGGAAATAAGTAGAAAGAGCATTTCCTGAGAAGCGTGCCAGGTTGCAAATTAGGGGGCTGAGCCAACTAGCCACTAGCCTGCCCCTCTGGTAAGTTACTGTGGTCTCACAAGCCAAGATCACTGCAGTGCGGGGAAATAAAAAGCAAGAGCTATTGCTGAGATCGGCACCGTGTTGGAACTTAGGGTGCTGAGCTAATCAGCAACTAGGCTACCATCCTTTTAAGTGACTGTGGTTTGCCATTCTGCAGCCACCCCAGAGTGGGGACATAAGAAGCAAGGGCATTTCCTGAGATCCGTGCCATGCTGAATCTTAAGGCGATGAGCCGACCTGCAACTAGCCTGCTGCCCTGGTAAGTGACTGTGGTCTCTCAAGTCACATTCTTCCCAGGGCAGGGAAATAAGAAGCAAGAGCATTTCCTGAGATCCATGCGATGCTGGAACTTAGGGCACTGAGCCAACCAGGAGTAGCCTGCCACCCTGGTAAGTGACTATGTTCTGGCATGCCACAGCCACCCCTGGGTGGGGAAATAAGAAATAGGAGCATTTTGTGAGATCCATGCTATGCTGGAAATACGGGCGCTGAGCCAACCAGCAACTAGCCTGTCACCCTGGTAAGTGAGTGTGGTCTGGCAAGCCGCGGCCAACCTAGGGTGGGAAAAATGATGCAAGCCCATTGTCTGAGATCCGCACCATTGTGGAACTTAGGGTGCTGAGCTACCCACCAACTTGCCTGCCGCCCTGGTAAGTTACAGTGTTGTGGCAAGCCGTGGGCTCTGCAGTGCAGGGAAATAAGAAACAACAGCATTTCTTGAGAAGTATGTCATGCTGGAACTTAGGGTGTTGAACCAACAAGTAACTAGCCTTCTGCCCTGGTAAGTGACTGTGGTCTGGAAAGCTGTGGCCACCCCATGGTGGGGAAATAAGAATCAAGACCGTTTCCTGAGATCCTCACCTTGTTGGAACTTAGGGCACTGAGCCAACCTGCAACCAGACTGCCGCCCTGGTAAATGACTGTGGTCTTTCAAGACACAGCCATCCAGTGCGGGGGAAATAAGGAGCAAGTGCGTTTCCTGAGAACTGTGCCATGTTGGAACTTAGGGCACTGAGCCAACCTGCAAGTAGCCTGCTGCCTTGTTTAGTGACTGTGGTCTAGTAAGCCATGGCCATGCCAGGGAGGGGAAAAAAGAAACAATACATTTCCTGAGATTCGCACCATGCTGGATCTTAAGTTGCTGAGTGAACCAGCAACCAGTCTACTGCCCTGGTAAGTGACTGTGTTCTGGCAAGCCATGGCCATCAAAGGGTGGGTAAATAAGAAGTAAGGATTTTAGTGAGATGAGCGCCCAGTTGCAAACTGGGGCACTGATCCAACCAGCACTACCCTGCGGCCCAGGTAAGTCACTGTGGTTTGGCAAGCAGCAGCCACACCAGGGAGGGGAAATAAGAAGCAAGAGCATTTCATGTGATCCACACCATGTTGAACCCTAGGACACTGAGGCAACCAGCAATAGGCTGCTGACTGTTAAGTGACTGTGGCCTGGCAAGCCAAAGCCACCCCAGGACGGGGAAATAAGAAGCAAGAGCGTTTCCTGAGATCTGCGCCATGCTGGAATATAGGGAACTGAACCACCCCTCATCTAGCCTTTTGCCCTGGTACGTGACTGTGTTCTGGAACACCACAGGCACACCAGGAAAAGGAAATAAGAAGCAAAAGCCTTTCCAGACATCTGCACCATGCTGGAACGTAGGTTGCTGAGCCACCCAGCATCTAGCCTGATGCCCTGGTAAGTGAATGTGTTATGGCTAGTCACGGCCAACCCAGGGTCGGGAAATAAGAAACAAAAGTGTTTCCTGAGATCTGTGCCATGCTGGATCTTAGGGCGCTGAGTGAACCAGCAACTAGCATCCCTCCCTGGTAAGTGACTGTGGTCTGGCAAGGCGTTGCCACCCCAGGGTGGGGAAATAAGAAGCAAGAGTGTTTCCTGAATTCCACACCATGTTGGAACTTAGGGCGCTGAGCCAACCAGCAAGTAGCCTGCTGCCTTGTTTAGTGACTGTGGTCTACTAAGCTATGGTCATGCCAGGGAGGGGTAAAAAGAAACAAGAGCATTTCCTGAGATCCATGCCATGCAGGAACTTAGGGCACTGAGTCAACCAGGAAATAGCCTGCTGCCCTGGTAAGTGACTGTGGTCTGGTAAGCTTGGGCCACCACAGAGCAGTGAAATAAGAAGCAAGAGCATTTCCTGAGATCCACGCCATGCATGAACTTAGGTCACTGAGCCAACAAGCATCTAGCCTGCAGCCCTGGTAAGTGACTATGGTCTGGCAAGCTGCGGTCAACCCAGGGTGTGGAAATAAGAAGGAAGAGCGTTTCCTGAGATAAGCAACATGCTTGAATTTAGGGAACTGAGCCAACCAGCAACTAGCCTCCCGCCCTGGTAATCACTGTGTTCTGGCAAGCCACTGCCCCTACATCACAGGGAAATAAGAAGCAAGAGTGTTTCCTGAGATCCTCGCCATGGTTGAACCTAGCGCTCTGTGCCAACCAGCACTAACCTGCCGCCCTGTTAAGTGACTGTGGTCTAGCAAGCTGTGCCCACCCCAGGGCGTGAAATAAGAAGCAAGAGTTTTTCATTAGATCCATGCCATGCTGGAAGGAAAGGGCACTGAGCCAACCAGCAACTAGCCTGACGTCCTAGTAATTGACTGTGGTCTGGCATGCTGCATCCACCCCATGTCAGGGAAAAATGAAGCCAGAGTTTTTCCTGACATCCATGCCATGTTGAAACATAGGGTGCTGAGTCTACCAGCAACTAGCCTGCTGCCCTGGTAAGTGCCTGTGGTCTGCCAAGCCACGGCCACCCTAGTTCGGGGAAATAAGTACCAAGTGTGTTTCCTGAGAACCGCGTCATGTTGGAAATTAGGGTGCTGAGCCAACCAGCAACTAGGCTGCCCCTCTTGTAAGTGACTGTGGTCTAGTAATCTGCAACCACCATAGGGCAGGGAAATTAGAAGCAAGAGCATTTCCTGAGATCCACACAGTGCTGGAACTAACAGCGCTTAGCCAACCTGCAGCAAGCCTGCCACCCCAGTAAGTGACTGTGGTCTGGAAAGCCATGGCCAACCAAGGGCGGGGACATAACAAGCAAGAGCCTTTCCTGAGATCCATGCCATCCTGAAATTTAGGGCGCTGAGCCAAACAGCAACTAGCCTGCTGCCCTGACAAGTGATTGTGGTCTGACAAGCCACGTTCAACCTAGCGTGGGAAAATAAAAAGCAACAGTGTTTCCAGAGATCTGTGCCATGCCGGAACTTAGGTGCTGAGCCACCCAGCAACTAGCCTGCTACCCTGGTAAGTGACTGTGGTCTGGCAAGCCATGGCCACCCAAGTGTGGGGTAATAAGAAGCAAGAGCATTTCCTGAGACCCACACCATACTGAAAGCTTGGGCACTGAGCCAAACAGCATGTAGCCTTTCGCCCTGATAAGTGACTTTAGTCTGCATGCCTCGTCCACCCAAGTGTGGGGATATAGGAAGCAAGAGCATTTCCTAAGATCCACACCATGCTGGAACTAAGAGCACTGAGCCAACCTGCAGCTAGCCTGCTGCCCTGATAAGTGACTGTTGTCTGGCAAGCCACAGCCACTGCAGTGCAGAGAAATAAGAAGCAAGATCATTTCATGAGTTCTGCACCATGTTTGAACCTAGGGCTCTGAGCCAACCAGTACTATCCTTCTGCCCTGTTAAGTGACTGTGGTCTAGCAAGCCACGCCCATGCAAGGGTGGTTAAATAAGAAGCAAAATTTTTGGTGAGATCTGCACCATGCTGGAACATAAGGCGCTGAGACAACCAGCCACTAGCCCATTGCCCTGGTAAGTTATAGTGGTCTCGCAAGCCATGGCCACCCCAGGGCAGGGAAATAAGAAGCAAGAGCCTTTCCTGAGGTCCAAACCATGCTGGAACATAGGGAGCTGTGCCAAGCAGCACTAGCTTGATGCCCTGCCAATGGGTTGTGGTCTGACAAGCCACAGCCCCCCCCCATGGTGAAGAAATCAGAAGCAAGAGAGTTTCTTGAGATCCCTATGATGCTGGAAATCAGGGTGCTGAGCCAACAAGGAGTAGCCTGGCACCCTGGTAAGTGACTGTGTTCTGGCAAGCCGCAGACACCCCAGGGTGGGATATAAGACATAAGAGCATTTCCTGAGATTCATGCAATGTTGGAACTTAGGGTGCTGAGCCAACCAGCAAGTAGCCTGCTGAACAAGTAATTGACCGAGTTCTGACAAGCCACTATCACCCCAGGTGGGGAAATAAGAAGCAAGAAGTTTTCCTGAGATCCGAGCAATGTTGGAACATAGGACATCGAGCCAACCAGCAACTAGCCTGCCGCCCTGGTAAGGGACCCTGGTCTGGCGAGCCGCACCCACCCTGGGTGGAAAAATGAAAAGCCACAGCATTTCCTGAGACCCACACCATGTAGAAACTTAGGGCACCATGCAAACCAGAAACTAGTCTGCCACCACGGTAAGTGACTGTGGTCTGGCATGCTTTGGCCACTCCAGGGTGTGGAAATAAGACGTAAGTGCATTTCCTGAGATTCGTGCAATGTTGGAACTGGAGGCCCCTGAGCCAACTAGCAACTGGCCTGCTGCTCAAGTAAGTGACCAACTTCTGGCAAGCCGCAGAACCCCAGGGCAGGGAAATAAGAAGCAAGAGCATTTCCTGAGATGTTCGACATGTAGGAACGTAGGTCGCCGAGCCAACCAGCAACTACCCTGTCTCCCTGGGAAGTAATCATTGTCTGACAAGCTACGGCCAACCCAGGTTAGGGAAATAAGAAGCAAGAGCATTTCCTGAGATCTGCGCCATGTTGGAATTTAGAGTGCTGAGCCAACCAGCAACTAGCCTGCTGCCCAAGTAATTGACTGACTTCTGTCAAGCCCCAGCCATGCCAGGGCAGGAAAATAAGAAACAAGAGCGTTTACTGAGATCTGCAACATGTAGGAACTTAGGTTGCTGAGCCAACCAGCAACTACCCTGTCTCCCTGGTAAGTGACCATTGTCTAGCAAGCTGCAGTGTACCCAGGGTGGGGAAATAAGATTCAAGAGCATTTCCTGAGATCCGTGCAATGTTGGAACTTAGGGCACTGAGCCAACCAGCAACTAGCCTGCTGCCCAAGTAAGTGACCATTGTCTGGCAAGTGGCAGCCTATCCAGGGTGGGGAAATACAGAGCAACAGCATTTCATGAAATCTGTGCCATGTTGGAACTTAGGGTGCTGAGCAAACCAGCAACTATCATGTCACCCTGGTAAGTGACCATGGTCTTGCAAGCTGAGGCCATCCGAGGGCAAACAAATAAGCAGCAACAGCATTTTCTGAGCAAGAGCATTTCATGAAATCTGTGCCATGTTGGAATTTAGGGAGCTGAGCCAACCAGCAACTAACTGCCACCCTGGTAAGTGACCATGGTCTAGCAAGCCGTGGCTCCCAAGGGCGGGAAAATAAGAAGCAAGAGCCTTTCCTGAGATCCATGCCATGTTGGAACTTAGGGCGTCAAGCCATCCAGCAACTAGCCTGCCACTCTGGTAAGTTACCGTGTTCTGGAGTGCCGCGGCCTTCCCAGAGTAGGGAAACATGAAGCAACAGCATTTCCTGGATCCCTGCCATGTTGGCACTTAGGGCGCCAAGCCAATCAGTAACTAGCCTGCCACCTTTGTATGTGACTGTGGTCTGGCAAGCCACGGCCCAACCAGGGCAGGAAAAAAAGAAGCAACAGCATTTCTTCAGATTCTTTCCATGTTGGAACTTATGGCACCTAGCCAACCAGCAAGTAGCCCGATGCCCTGGTAAGTGACTGTGTTCTGGCAAGCCGGGGCAACCCCAAGGCAGGAAAATAAGAAGCAAGAGTGTTTTCTGAGATCCACGCCATGTTGGAACTTAGGAAGCTAAACCAACCAGCAACTAGCCTGCTGTCCCGGTAAGTGACCATTATCTGGCAAGCTGCAGCAAGCCCAGGGCTGAGAATGAAAAGCAAGAGCTTTTTCTGAGATCCACGCCATGTTGGAACTTAGGGCACTGAACCAACCAGCTACTAGCCTGCTGTCCCGGTAAGTGACCATGGTCTTGCAAGTCGTGGCCACCCCAGGGCGGGGAAATAAGAAGCAAGTGTGTTTTGTGACTACCGCACCATGTTGGAACTTAGGGCACCGAGGCAACCAGGAACTAGCCTGTCGCCCTGTTAAGTGACCCTGGTTGCAAGCCACGGCCATCCGAGGGTGAAGAAATAAGAAGCAAAAGCATTTCCTGAGATCCATGCCATCTTGCAATTTATGGAGCCAAGCCAACCAGCCACTAGCCTGCCACCCTGGTAAGTCACCATGGTCTGGCAAGTCTCGGGCATCCAGGGCAGAGAAATCAGAAGCAAGAGTGTTTTATGAGAACTGCGCCCTGTAGGAACTTAGGGCACAGAGGCAACCAGCAACTAGCATGTCACCGTGGTAAGTGACCATGTTTTGGCAAGCCTTGGCCATCACAGGGATGGCAAATAAGAAGCAACAACATTTCATGAGATCCGTGCCATGTTTAAATTTAGGAGGCTGAGCCAACCAGCAAATAGCCTGCCCTCCTGCTAAATGACAGTGGTCTGTGAAGCTGTGGCTACCCCAGGGTGGGGAAATAAGAAGCAAGAGGGTTTCCTGAGGTCTGCACCATTTTTGAAATTAGGGCATCGAGCCAACCAGCAACTAGCCAGCCACACTGGTAAGTGACCGTGTTCTGACAAGCTGCAGCCACCACGGGGCGGGTAAATAAGAAGCAACAGCGTTTCCTGAGATCCGGGCCATGTTGGAACTTATGGTGCTGAGCCAACCAGCAAACTATCCTGCCCCCTTGGTACGTGATTGTGGTCTGACAAGCCGAGGGCACCCCAGCATGGGGAAATAACAAGCAAGAGCATTTCCTGAGATCAGTGCCTTGTTTGAATATAGGGCACTGAGCCAACCAGCAACTAGTGTGCCGCCCAGGTAAGTCACCATCATCTGGAAACCCGTGGACACGCCAGGGCTGGGAAATAAAAGCAAGAGCATTTCCTGAGATTCATGCCATTTTGGATCTTTGGGCACTAATCCAACCAGCAACTAGCCTACCGCCCTGGTAAGTGACTGTGGTCTGGCAGGCCGAGGCTGCCCAAGGGCAGGGAAATAGGAGGCAAGAGTGTTTCCTGAGATACACGCCATGTTGTAACTTAGGGCACTAAGCCAACCAGCAACTAGCTGGCCTCCCTGGTAAGTGACCATGGTTTGTCAATCCTCGGCCACGCGAGGGAGGGGAAATAAGATGCAACAGTTTTTCATGAGAACTGTGCCTCGTTGCAACTCAGGGCACCAAAGCAAACAGGAACTAGCCTATCACCCTGGTAAGTGACCATGGTCAGGCAAGCTGTGGCCATCCCAGTGATGGGAAATAAGAAGCAACAGCATTTAGTGAGATCCCCGCCATGTTGAAATTTAGAGGGCTGAGACAAACAGCAACTAGCATGCCATCCTGGCAAGTGACAGTGGGCTGTGAAGCCGCGGCCACCCCATGGCGGGGAAATAAGAAGCAAGAGCATTTCCTGAGATCTATGCCATTTTTGAAATTAGGGCGTCTAGCCAACCAGCAATGAACCTGCTGCCCTGGTAAGGGACCGTGTTCTCACAAGCCACAACCACCCCAGGGTGGGGAAATAAGAAGCTACAGCATTTCCTGAGATCCGGGCCATGTTTTAACTTATGGCAATGAGTCAACCAGCAACTAACCTGCCCCCCAGTATGTGATTGTGGTCTGGCAAGCCACAGCCACCCCTGCGTGGGGAAATAAGAAGCAAGAGCCTTTCCTGAGATCCACGCCATGTTGGAATTTAGGGTGCC
Source organism: Dolichotis patagonum (assembly GCA_004027295.1). NCBI lineage: Eukaryota > Metazoa > Chordata > Mammalia > Rodentia > Caviidae > Dolichotis > Dolichotis patagonum. The sequence goes on along the minus strand of PVJX010035799.1, from coordinate 9,643 downwards.
AAGCCAACCAACAACTAGTCTACCGCCCTGGTAAGTGACAGAGTTCTAGCAAGTCGTGGCCACTGCAGGGCGGGGTCATGAGAAGCAAGAGCATTTCATGAGATTCGCACCATTTTGGAACTTAGTGAACCCAGCCCACCGGCAACTAGCCTGCTGCCTTGATATGTGATGGGGGTCTGGCAAGCTACAGCCACCCCAGGGCAGAGAAATAAGTAGCAAGAGGGTTTCCTGACATCCGAGCCATGTTGGAACTTAGGGTGCCGAGCCAACCAGTAACTAGCCTGCTGCCCTGGTATGTGACCATGGTCTGGCAAGCCATGGCCCACCCAGGGCAGGAAAATAAGAAGCAACAGCATTTCCTGAGATCCTTTCCATGTTGGAAGTTATGGCACCTAGCCAACCAGCAAGTAGCCTGCTGCCCTGGTAAGTGACCATGTTCTTGCCAGCCACAGCAACCACAGGGTGAGAAAATAAGAAGCAAGAGTGTTTCAGGGATCCATGCCATGGTGAAACTTAGGGCACTGAGCCAACCAGCAACTAGCCCGCCACCCCAGTAAGTGATCCTGGTGTGGCAAGCCACAGCAAGGCCACAGCAGGGAAAGAAAACCAAGAGCTTTTCCTGAGATCCGTGCCATTTTGGAAATAAGGGCGCCAAAGCAACAAGCTATTAGCCTGCCACCCTGGTAAGTGACTGTGGTCTGGCAAGTCACGGCCACCACAGGGTGGGGAAAAAAGAAGCAAGAGTGTTTCATGACAATCACGCCATGTTGGAACTTAGGTAACTGAGGCAACCAGGAACTAGCCTGTCGCCCTGGTAAGTGACTGTGGTCTGGCAAGTCGCAGCCATCCGAGGGTGAAGAAATAAGAAGCAAAAGCATTTCCTGAGATCTGCGCCATCTTGGAATTTATGGAGCCGAGCCAACCATCAACTAACCTGCCACCCTGATAAGTCACCATGGTCTGGCAAGTCTCGGGCATCCCAGGGAGGGGAAATAAGAAGCAGGAGTTTTGTGAGAACCACGCCCTTTTGAACTTAGTGCACAGAAGGAACCAGCAACTTGTGTGTCGCCCTGGAAAGTGACCATGGTCTGGCAAGTTGTGGCCATCCCAGGGATGGCAATCAAGAAGCAAACACATGTCCCGAGATCCATGACATGTATAAATTTAGGAGGCTGAGCCAACCAGCAACTAGCCTGCCGTCCTGGTAAGTGACAGTGGTCTGTGAAGCCGCAACAACCCCAGGGCAGGTAAATAAGAAGCAAGAGTGTTTACTGAGATCTGCGTAATTTTGGAAATTAGGGCACCGAGCCAACCAGCAACTAGCCTGCCACCCTGGTAAGTGACTGTGGTCTGGCAGATAGCAGCAACCCCAGGGCAATGAAATAAGTAGCAAGAGTGTGTCATGAGAAGCACACCATATTGGAACTTAGTGCACCGAGGCAACCACCAACCAGCCTGTCGCCCTGTTAAGTGACTCTGGTTGCAAGCCATGGCCATCCGAGGGTGAAGAAATAAGAAGCAACAGCATTTCCTGAGTTCTGCACCATGATGAAATTTAGGAGGCTGAGCCAACCAGCAAGTAGCCTGCCGCCCTGATAAGTGACAGTAGTCTTTGAAGCCGCGGACCCCCCAGGGCACGGAAATAAGTAGAAAGAGCGTTTCCTGAGATTCACGCCATTTTTGAAATTAGGGCATTGTGCCAATCAACAACAAGCCTGCCACCCTAGTAAGTGACTGTGACAAGCCTCGGCCACCCCAGGGTGGGGAAATAAGAAGCAAGAGCATTTCCTGAGATTCGCGCCTTGTTGGAACTTATGGCGCTGAATCAACCAGCAATTAAGCTGCTGCGCCAGTAAGTGACTATGTTCTGGCAAGCTGTGTCAAGCCCAGGGCAGGGAAATAGGAGGCAAGAGCATTTCCTGAGATCTGCGCCATGTTGGAAATTATGGAGACTAGCGAACCAGCAACACGCCTGCCAACCCATTATGTGACTGTGGTCTGGCTAATCTCGGCCACGCCAGGGCAGGGAAATAAGAAGCAAAAGTGTTTCATGAGAACCGTGCCCTGTTGGAACTTAGGGCACTGAGGCAACCAGCAACTAGTCTGTTGTCCTGGTAAGTGACCATGGTCTGGCAATCTGCGGCCATCTGAGGGCGAAGAAATAAGAAGCAACAGTATTTCCTGAGATCCGCACCATGATGAAATTTAGGGGGCTGAGCCAAACAGCAACTAGCCTGTCACCCTGATAAGTGACAGTGGTCTGTAAAGCTGTGGCCACGCAATGATGGGGAAATAAGAAGCAAGAGCTTTTCCTGAGATCCATGTCATTTTTGAAATTAGGGCATCGAGCCAACCAGCAACTAGCATGCCACCCAGGTAAGTGACCATCTTCTGGCAAGCCTCGGAAACACCAGGGTGGGGAAATAAAAGCAAGAGTGTTTCCTGAGATCCATGCCATTTTGGATCTTTGGGTGATGATCCAACCAGCAACTAGCCTATTTCCCTTTTAAGTGACCATTGTCTGGCAAGCTGCAGCCACTCCAGGGTGGGGAAATAGGAGACAAGAGCGTTTCCTGATATGCGCGCCATATTTGAACGTATGGCACCAATCCAACCAACAAATGACCTGCTGCTCCGGTAAGTGACCATGGTCTGTCAATCCAAGGCCCCCCCAGGGTGGGGAAAGAGAAGAAAGAGCGTTTCCTGAGATCAGCACCATGTTGGAAATTAGGGCGACGAGCCAAGCAGCAACAAGCCTGCTGCACTGGTAAGTGACAGTGGTCTGTGAAGCCACAGCAACCCCAGGGCGGGGAAATAATAAGCAAGAGCATTTCATGAGATCCACACCATTTTTGAAATTAGGGTGTCAAGCCAACCACAAATGAACCTGCCACCCAGGTAAGGGACTGGATTCTCACAAGCTGCAGCCACCCCAGGGCGGGAAAATAAGAAGAAACTGCATTTCCTGAGATTCAGGCCATGTTTTAACTTATGGTGCTGAGCCAACCAGCAACTAACCTGCCCCCTTGGTACGTGATTTTGGTCTGGCAAGCCACGGCCAGCCCAAGGTGAGTATATAAGAAGCCAGAGAGTTTCCTGAGATCTGCATAATTTTGGAAATTAGGGCACCAGGCCAACCAGCAACTGGCCTGCCGCCCTGTTAAGTGACTGTGGTCTGGCAAGCCACGGCCACCCCAGTGCAGGAAATTAAGCAGAAAGAGCATTTCCTGAGATCTGCACCATGTTGGAACTTATTGTGCAGAGCCAACCAGCAACTAGCCTGCTGCCCTGGTAAGTAGCTGTTGTCTGCCAAGGCGTGGCCACCACAGGGTGGGGAAATAAGAAGCAGGAGTGTTTCCTGAGATCCCCGCCATGTTGGAACTTAGGATGTAAAGCCAAGCAACAACTAACCTGCATCACTTGTAAGTGACTGTGGTCTGGGAAGCCGCGGCTACCCCAGGATGGGGAAATAAGAAGCAAGAGAGTTTCCTGAGATCCCTGTCATGATGGTCCTTAGGGAGCCTAGCCAACCAGCAAATAGCCTACTGCCCTGGTAAGTCACTGTGGTCTGGCAAGTCGCGGCCACCCCAGGGTGGGGAAATAAGAAGCAAGAGCATTTCCTGAGATCTCCACCATGTTTGAACTTAGGGCACTGAGCCAACCAGCAACTAGCCTGCTGCCTTGGTAAGTGACTGTGGTCTGGCAAGACAGAGACACCTCAGCACAGAGAAATAAGAAGCAAGAGCATTTCCTGAGATCCACACCATGTTGGATCTATGGGCACCAAGCCAATCAGCAACTGGCCTGCCGCCCTGCTAAGTGAATGTGGTCTGGCCGGTTCTGCCACCCCAGTGCTGGAAAATAAGAACATTGAGCATTTCCTGAGATATGCAACATGATGGAACTTAGGGTGCCCACCCAACCGGCAACTAGCCTGCCGCCCTGGTAAATGACTGTGATCTGGCAAGCTGCAACAACTCCAGTGCGGGGAAATAAGAAGCAAGAGCATTTCCTGAGATCCGAACCATGTTGGAACTTAGGGTGCCCAGGCAGCCAGCACCTAGCCTGCCACCCAGGTAAGTGACTATGGTCTGGCAGGTTCAGCCACCACAGTGATGGGAAATAAGAAGAAAGAGCATTTCCTGAGATGCTCACCATGTCGGAGCTTATTGTGCAAAGCCAACCAGCAACTAGATTGCTGCCATGGTAACTGACTGTGGTCTGGCAAGCCGCAACAACCCCAGTGAGGGGAAATAAGAAGGAAAGGCATTTCCTGAGATCCGCACCATTTTGGAACTTAGCATGCAGAGCCAACCAGCAACTAGCCTGACACCCTCATAAGTTACTGTGGTCTGGCCAGCCACAAACACCCCAGGGCAGGGAAATAAGAAGCAAGATCATTTCCTGATAACCCTGCCACTTTGGAACTTAGGGCCCCGAGCTAACCAGCAACTAGCCTGCCACCCATGTAAGTGACTGTGGTCTGGCAAGTCATGACATCCCCAGTGCAGGGATATCAGAAGCAAGAGCATTTCCTGAGATCCGCACCATCTTGGAATTTAGGGTGCAGAGCCAACCAGCAAATTGCCTGCCACCCTCATAAGTGACTGTAGTTTGGCAAGCCGTGGTCACTCCAGGGTAGGGAAATAAGAAGCAAGAGCATTTCCTGAGATCCAGGCCATGCTGGAATTTAGGGAGCCGAGTCAACCAGCAACTAGTATGCCCCCCCCGGTAAGTGAGCATGGTCTGGCAAATTGCGGCCACCCAGGGTGGGGAAATAGGAGTCAAGGGTGTTTCCTGAGATCTGGGACATGTTGGAACTTAGGGTGCCAAACCAACCAGTAACTAGCCTGCCACTCTGGTATGGGACCATCCTCTGGCAAGCTGCAGCCCACCCAGGCCAGGAAAATAATAAGCAACAGCACTTCCTGAGATCTGTTCCATGTTGGAACTTATGGCACGTAGCCAACCAGCAAGTAACTTGCCGCCCTGGTAAGTGACCGTGTTCTGGCAATCCACGGCAACCCCAGGGCAGGAAAATAAAAAGCAAGAGTGTTTTCTGAGATATATGCCATGTAGAAACTTAGGGCGCTGAGTCAACCAGAAACTAGCCTGCCACCATGTTAAGTGACCATGGTCTGGCAAGCCACAGCCATGCCAGGGTGGTAAAACAAGAAGCAAGAGCATTTCCTGAGATCTGCACCATGTAGGAACCTAGGGCACCGAGGCAACCAGCAACTAGCCTGCCACCCTGGTAAGGGACTGTGGTCTGCAAGTCACAGCCACCCAGGGCGAGGAAATAAGATGTAAGAGCATTTCCCGAGATTCATGCAATGTTGGAACTTAGGGCACCAAGCCAACCAGCAACTGGCCTGCTGCCCCATTAAGTGACTGACTTCTGGCAAGTTGTGGCCACCCCAGGGCAGGAAAATAAGGAGCAAGATCATGTCCTGAGATCTGCGACAAGTAGGAACTTAGTTCGACCAGCTAACCAGCAACTAGCCTGCCTCCCTGGGAAGTGACAATTTTCTGGCAAGCTGCAGTGAACCCACGGTGGGGAAATAAGTAGCAAGAGCATTTCCTGAGATCTGCACCATGTTGGAACTTAGTGCACAGAGCCAACCAGCAAGTAGCCTGCCGCCCCGGTAAATGACTGTGATATGTCAAGTCACAGCAACCCCAGGGTGGGGAAATAGAAGCAATAGCTTCTGCTGAGATGCACGCCATGTTGTAAATTAGAGCACCGAGCCAACCAGCAAATAGCCTGCCCCCCCAGTAAGTGACCTTGGTCTGGCAAGTCACTGCCAACCCAGGGAGGGGAAATAAGAAGCAAGAGTGTTTAGTGAGAACCATGCCATCTTGGAACTTAGGGCACCGATGCAACCAGCAACTAGCTTGGCACCCTGGTAAGTGACCGTGGTCTTGCAAGCTGCGGCCATCCGAGGGTGAAGAAATAAGAAGCAACAGCATTTCCTGAGATCCGTGCTGTGTTGTAATTTATGAAGCCGAGCCAACCAGCAACTATCCTACCACCTGGTGAGTTACCATGTTCTGCATGGTGTGGCCACCCCAGGGAGGGGAAATAAGAACAAGAGTGTTTTGTGAAAACCGTGCCCTATTGGAACTTAGGGCACAGAGGCAACCAGCAACTAGCCTGTCACCCTGGTAAGTGACCACAGTCTGGCAAGCCGGGGCCACCCCTGCAAGGAGAAATAAGAAGCATGAGCATTTCCTGAGATTGGCACCATGTTGGAAGTTAGGGCACCAAGCCAAGAAGCAACTAGCCTGCCATCCTGGTAAATGACCGTGTTGTCACAAGCTTCAGTCACCCCAGGACAGGGAAATAAGAAGCAAGAGCATTGTGTGACATCTGCACCATTTTAGAACTTAGGGCGTGCAGCCAACCAGCAACTAGCCTGTTCCCCTGGTACGTGATTGTGCTCTTGCAAGCCACGGCCACCCCAGTGCTAGGAAATAATACGCAAAAACATTTCTTGAGATCTGCACCATGTTGGAACTTAGGGCGCCGAACAAAGCAGGAACTAGCCTGCCGCTCTGGTAAGTGACTATGGTCTGGCAAGCCGCAGCCACACAGGGTGGGGAAATAAGAAGCAAGAGCATTTTCTGAGATCATCGTTATTTTGGAAGTTAGGGCACTGAGCCAACCAGCAACTAGCGTGCTGCCCAGGTAAGCGACCATCGCCTGCCAAGCCACGGATTTGTCAGGGCTGGGAAATAAAAGCAAGAGCATTTCCTGAGATCCATGCCATTTTGGATTTTTGGGTGCTGATCCAACCAGCAACTAGCCTACCACCATGGTAAGTGATCATTGTCTGGCCAGCTGAGGCCTCCCCAGGGCGGAGAAATAGGAGGTAAGAGCATTTCCTGAGATCTGTGCCATGTTGTAACATAGGGCACCAAGCCAACTAGCAACTAGGCTGCCGCCCTGGTAGGTGACCATGGTTTGGCAAGCCGAGGCCACCCCAGGGTGGGGAAATAGGAAGCAAGAGCATTTTCTGAGATCCGCGCCATGTAGGAACTTATGGAGCCGATCCAACCAGCAACTAACCTGCCGCCCCAGTAAGGGACCATGGTTTGCAAGCTGCGGCGACCCCAGGGAGGGGAAATAAGAAGCAAGAGTGTTTTTTGAGAACTGCGCCATGTTGGAACTAGGGCGCCCAGCCAATCAGCAACTGCCTCGGTAAGTGACTGTAGTCTGGCAAGTCACGGCCACACCAGGGCAGGGAAATATGGAGCAAGAGCGTTTCCTGAGATCCACGGCATGTTGGAACTTAGTGCACCCAGCCAACCCGCAACTAGCCTGCCACTTGGCAAGTGACCATGGTCTGGCAAGTCTCGGCCATTCCAGGAGAGGAAAATAAGAAGCAAGAGCATTTCCTGAGATCAGCACCATGTTGTAAATTGTGGTGCGGGGCCAAACAGCAACTAACATGCCGTCCCGGTAAGTGACCATTTTCTGGTAAGCCGTGGTATCCCCAGGGCAGGAAAAGAGAAGAAACAGTGTTTCCTGAGATCCATGCCATGTTGGAAATTGGGGCGCTGAGCCAACCAGCAACTAGCCTGTTGGCCTTGTAAGTGACTGTGTTTGGAATGCCTCGGCCATCCCAGGTCGAGGAAATAAGAAGCAACAGCATTTCCTGAGAACCACAATATGTTGAACTATAGGGGGCTGAACCAACCAGCAACTAGCCTGCCACCCTGGTAAGTGACCATGGTCTGGCAAGCCGCAGCCACACAAGGGTGGGGAAATAAGAAGCAATAGCATTTTCTGAGATCATGGTCATTTTGGAAGTTTGGGTGCTGAGCCAACCAGCAACTAGCATGCCGCCCAGGTAAGTGACCATCATCTGGCCAGCAGCGGACACGCCAGGGCTGGGAAATAAAATCAAGAGCATTTCCTGACATCCATGCCATTTTGGATGTTTGGGAGCTGATCCAACCAGAAACTAGCTGACCACCCTGGTAACTGACCATGTTCTGGCAAGCCGAGGGCTCCCCAGGGTGGGGAAATAGGAGGCAAGAGTGTTTCCTGAGATCCGTGCCATGTTGTAACATAGGGCACTGAGCCAACTACCAACTAGCCTGCCACACTGGTAGGTGACCGTGGTCTGGAAAGCTGTGGCCACCCCAGGGCAGGGGAAATAAGACACAAGAGCATTTTCTGAGATCCATGCCATGTTGGAACTTATGGCGCCGATCCAACCAGCAACTGACCTGCCACCCCAGTAAGGGACTGTGATTTGGCAAGCTGTGGTGACACCAAGGAGGGGAAATAAGAAGCAAGAGTGTTTTGTGAAAACCACGTCATGTTGGAACTTCGGGTGTCCAGCCAACCAGCAACTGCTCCGGTAGGTGACTGTAGTCTGGCAAGTCGGGACATGCCAGGGAGGGGAAATATGGAGCAAGAGAATTTCCTGAGATTCATGGCATATTGGAACTTAGTGCACCCAGGCAACCCGCAACTAGCCTGATGCTTGTTATGTGACCATGGTCTGGTAAGCTGTGGCCACCCCAGGGCAGGGAAGTAAGGAGCAAGAGGGTTTCCTGAGATCCATGCCATGTTGGAACATAGGGCATTGAGCCAATCAGGAACAAGCCTGGTATCCTGGTAAGTGATCATGTACTGGCAAGCCAGAGCCACTCCAGGGCAGGGAAATAAGAAGCAAGAGCATTTCCTGAGATCAGCGGCATGTTGGAAATTATGGCTCTGAGCCAAACAGCAACTAACCTGCAGCCACGGTAAGTGACCGTGGTCTGGAAAGCCGTGGCAACCCCAAGGCGGGAAAAGAGAAGGAAGAGCATTTCCTGAGATCCGTGCCATGTTGGAAATTGGGGCACCCAGCTGACCAGCAACTAGCCTGTTGCCCTTATAAGTGACTGTGGTTGGAAACCCGCGACCATCCCAAGGTGGGGAAATAAGAAGCAACAGCATTTCCTGAGATCCGAGATATGTTGAAATTTAGGGGACTGAACCAAAAAGCAACTAGCCTGCTGCCCTGGTAAGTGACAGTGGTCTGTGAAGCCACTGCCACCCCAGGGTGGGAAAATAAGAAGCAAGACCATTTCCTGAGATCCACGCCCTTTTTGAAATTAGGGCTTTGATCCAAACATGGCGTGGATGTCAGGAAATGTTCTTACTTCTTATTTCCCTGCCCTTGGCTGGCCGTGTCTTGTCAGACTAATGTCACTTAACAGGGCGGCAGGATAGTGGTGGTTGGCTCAGTACCCTAAGTTACAGCATGGCACTGAAATCAGGAAACATTCTTGATTCTTATTTCCGCACCCTGGGGTGGCTGCAGTTTGCCAGAGCAGACACTTACCAGGATGGCAGGTTAATTGCTGGTTGGCTCAGCACCCTAAGTTCCAGCATGGTGGGGATCTCAGGAAATGCTCTTGCTTCTGATAATCCTGCCCTGAGGTGGCCTCTGCTTGCTAGACCACAGGTACTTACCGGGGAGGCAGCCTAGTTGCTGATTGGCTCAGTGCCCTAAATGCCAGCATGGCACGGATCTCAGGAAATGCTCTTGCTTCATATTACGCCACAATGGGGTTTCCTCAGCTTGCCAGACCACAGTTACTTACAAAGGCAGCAGGCTAGTTGCTGGTTGGCTCACTGCCCTAA
>PVJX010035798.1:0-17983 GCA_004027295.1 Dolichotis patagonum | reverse complement strand
GCTGGAGATTGTTCTCCTTCAGCGCTTGAATTACTTTACTCCAAGCTCTTCTTGACCTGATGGTCTGTGTCGAGAAGTCTGCCGTGATTTTGATGGGTTTTCCTTTATAGGTGATCTGTTTCTTTTCTCTGATGGCTTTTAATATTCTGTTCTTATATTGAATTTCTGGGATCTTGATTATTATGTGTCTGGGTGTAGCCCTGTTTGGGTTGTAGGTGGCTGGAGTTCTGTATGCTTCATACCTCTGCATATCATTTCTTTTTTCTATGCTTGGGAAATTTTCTTTAATAATTTCTGTGAATAGGCTTTGTAATTCCTCTGATTTGATTCCTGCTTCTTCATTCACATACTTTATTCTTAAGTTATAGATCCTCTTGTCATCTTCCAGTCTTTGTATCTTTACTGCCTGCTCCCTTGTGATTTTTAAGAGATCTTCCCTTTCATGATCCCACATTGCAAGCCTGTGTTCAATTTTTGATAGTCTATCTTTGATTTCTTTCAAGCAGTTTTGCCAGCTTTCTATGGAGTCTTTAGTTTCCTGATAATCTCTTTGAATCTGTTTCATGAATTCTAGGTTTTTCCTGAAATCTTCATTAAATTTTTCTCTCCATTTGTGTTCCTCCATTCTTCTGTCTGTGTCTTCTTGAGTGGTGCTCAGCCCTTCTTTTATTAATCTACTTATCTCTTGTTTAATTTGAATTAATATTTCAGTTTTGGTCCCGCTTACGAGGTCCTGAAGATATCTCTTTATGTCCTCTAATGCTGTGTTTGATGTTGCATTTTTGCTGCCCTCAGTCTCTTTTGTATTTACCTCTCCTGGATCAATGTTCTCAGGTTTGGTGGCTGGGAGTGTTTTCTTATATCTCCCTTTCGTCATGTTTTTGGTTCCTTCCATACAAGTGTACAGTGTAATTCCCAGACCCTTTTCTTGTTGGTGAAGTCTCCTCTAGAGGGCGCAGGCTAGGAGCTTTAGCCCTCTTCAATATGTTATCAGAGATTAGAGTTCACCCACAGGCAATGTGCGCTAGCTCCTCCCTTCTGGGCCAGTCAACCTTTGCAGCCCTTCACTGTGTCAGTGTGCACTTATCTCAGGGGCGAGGCCTAGTACAAGCAGATTCCACCAATCCGCTCAGCGAGGGGAGCAACCAACTGAAGCCACTTCCTTATGGAGTTAGGGCTGTCCTGCCCAAATCCAACATGTCGTCCAGTCGGTTTCCCCTTTCCCGTGGGAGGGTCTTATTCCCATCACTCACTGCATCCCCAAGAACTGCTGGGCTTCCCGACCTCTGACTTAATTGCGGCTGCGGTGGGAATTCACGGTGCCTCTGGGTGGGTCATGTGCAGTGCCGGTCCGGGCAAGCTGCACGCAGGGCTGTTCAGCTCCGCACTCCGGCGGCTCAAGCCAGTCACTTTGGTGCAGATTGCTTGTTCAGGTCGGGCAGGAATTCAGGCATGTTGAGGCAGGTGCTGTGCTCGCTGATCTTATCTTCACTAATAGTAGCCCCAGGACCTCATATTCAAGCGGTTTTTTGGACTTTAGTTTCTTTGTGGGTTGTGAGAACCCATCTCTCTCTGTTTGGGTCTCTCCAGAGTGTTTTATTGTGGCATTTGAGCTGTCTCTCTCAGAGAGGGTCTCTCTCCTGCTACCTACCAGTCTGCCATATTGTCTCCTCTCTTAAATTTTTATATTAATTTGAAGGTAGTAAAATACAACAGAGCAGGATGAAATAAAGCCAATTGAGCCAGTGTAGTGAAATTGGTACAGAACTTCACAGCAGGTTACCGGGATAACAGTAATAGTTACCATCGTATGTCTCATTATCTTCATAATAGCTGGTCTTTCAATCAGGTATAGCAAAATCAAAGGAAATACAGAATATTATAGAGCTTATCAAAACAGAATATTGAGTAGAGCAATACCATTATTCAGGACAAAGCAAAACGGTGATAAAAATATTTGCCTTCAAAGAGATGGTAGAAGGAAATCCCCTTATTTGCTATATTACATATGGTCAACCTCCCAAGGGATGCTCAGATCTCTGGCTCCCACTGGCTAATGGGGGCGGTGGTAATGGGATGTTTGATTCTCAGTCTGTGTGCTGGTAGACTCACAGCCACTTACCAAGGCGGTGAGCTGGTTGCTTGGTTTCCCACTGCCCTAAGTTACAACATGATGTGGATCTCAGGAGACGCTGCTGCTTCTCACCCTGGGGTGGCCATGGGTTGCCAGACCACAGCCACTTACCAGGGCAGCAGGCTGGTTGCTCAGTTTCCCAGTGCCCTAAGTTCCAGCATGGCGCAGATCTTAGGAGACACTGCTGCTTCTCGCCCTGGGGTGGCTGTGGACCTAAGGCAATCTTCACACATGACCACTGCATGTTCCACGCACACATCCTGCTTACACTGACAGCACACATGCCTACTTTCCTGTGTGGCCATTCCTGTCATCTCTCTTGCCTTCCTGTTTTGTCAGGAGCTTCCTACTGTATTGTGCAATGTACTCATAGCAGGAAAATCAGATATCAATAAGATAAAATAAAATGTCAAATATGTAATGAATGCTTAGAATGGACATGAACCATTTCACAACAGCTGTTTACTTGCTTGAAAAACCTGAAAGATAACATTAGAAATAAAAAGCTATGTGAACTACCATGTAAATACAAACAAAACTCTACCACAGAAATAATCTTTGCTTCAACTGTCACACCCAAGGCAGTCTTCACACGTAACAACTGCATGTTCCATACACAAGTGTCACTTATACTGATAGCATGTGTGTTTTCCTGTACTTTCCTGTAGGGCACAGTTGATATTTTTTTGGCTTTCATGTTGTCATAGTAGGTTTTTGTGAGGCTGTGCTGCCTGTTCACAGCTGAACAGTGTGCTCTACAACTTTTTTGGTTTAGTTCCCTGGGCAGAAACATTTTGTTTTTCCTCTGTTGTAAATGATCTCTTATGAGCTCCAGTCCCAGTCCTCTGAAATATTTCTCCATGGCATTTGCACTTGTTATTTTCTTTGTGAGCTATCAAACTATTTATGCCACACATGGTTAGGATCAAGTAAACATACCTTTGGCCAATGCTTTGTATTTTGAGTGACATCATAGTCACTGCATAACTCATCAACAATGTCTAGTCCACCTTTAGTTTTGGTGTAGAAAGTTACCATCTCAGACTTCATTTTGTCAAGTTTTCCCTATCAATATTTCCATCAGTGCAGTGTTGATATCAGCAGTACCAATTTGTTGGGTTTTTTTGTTTTGCTGTATACCAGGACAATGTTGTATCTTTCTAAAATCCATATATTGTATACACAATTTTCTGTTTTGAAGTTGCAACACTTCATTTGGAATTTCTGCTTTCTTCTCTCATACAGTTCCTACTCTAGTCAAGTCTTGCTCTCTTAGCAAATGTAACATCAATTGGAAACTGGTCAGCCAATTGTTGAATGTCATATTCTGATTAGTTTGGGGTCTGGGAGCAACAAGTCTGTTCACAACATCATTTGGGTTATTACTATATGATAAGGACCAGCTGGCTGAGTTCCAGGATAAATTTCTAAATTGAAAGCATAGTAAGTCTTCATAGCTATGTACAAAGGCATACATTTTGAATTTATTGTGGTATAGACTACCTGAAGGTACACCAACCATGAAATGCTAAAAGATCAGCAGTCATGTATTCAGATGGTATATAAATTGTTTGACAGTTACTCACAAATCTCTCAAAGTGGATAGCAACCAGATGGTTTTGTCATTAAACCTGAGGCAATTTTGAAGGAAAACAAATTTCAGTGTTATTGTTATTCTACAAACCTCAAGCCCACATTCACTGATTTTCCATAAATCACTTACATTCCTGTGATTACAATGAGAAAGCCCTGCAAAGTGCAGCATCTGTGAATACTTTCAATTCAGACAGTGAGGTGTCACAATGAATACATTTTTGAGGATGGCAATTGGTTCATACAAAATGTTTTACTTGTATTTCATCTCTTGAGTATTTCACAACATCTTGCAGCATTTTGTCTGCTATAAGAAATTTCCAAAATTGAATGTCAGTGCTGGCATTCTATCCAATAGATTTCACCTCTGCCAAGATCCTCACTATATTTTTGGGCCTAGTTCTAACATTAGATCATTCCATTTGATTGTGAGGTCATTTTGCAACATTTCATCTAGTCAAATGTACACACACATTACTGTTCCCTTTGTCTTCTGCATCAATGTGCATCATGCATTCCCCACATCTGTATCAGTCAGTTCTTGCTCTATTTCGGTCACAGGAACTTTGACTTACATGACCAACATCAAAGTCGTTATCATCTTCATTATCTGTGCATGGGTAATCTGATGACTCATCTTTGACCTCCTCTGAAACTTGAAAATCTGGTTTTACCATGCACTATTGTACTGAACCGAGCTACTTCTACCAGAAAAATCAAAAGAAAACTTTTTAAAAAAATCTCAAATGTGCAGAAATCTAGCAGTGATCATTTTATGGGTAAAACCCACCTGTTGCTGCTTTGGATCTCCTGTAAACACCTGGCCATTCACCTGCCGAGTGGACGAATGCGCAGATTGGTTTTTGCTTCCCTCAGGTGCAGCTAATGTGAGTGATACCCACATTCCATTCTGGTAAAGTACACATTTGCATGACAGACAAGTGGTGTGGATGTAGTTTACTCTGCTGCTCAGGTACACACACAAAAAATTTGCTAGAGCATCATATGGGTAAAAATCTTAGGCTGACACTTTTGCACGTGTACACATACCTTGTTATTCTTTGTATCAAGTAGGTAAACACAAAGATTGCTCCCTATATTCCCAGGCACAGACACACAAAACAGACAGCCAGCTTCTGCTAGGTTTGTTTTGGCACAATAAAGTGCCCTTTATTGAGGAAGTGGAGTACACAGTTCACTGGGGATATTCAGCTGCTTTGACCAGAGGCAATGAGGGCGGAGGTATGTAGAAACTGGCCAGAGGTGGAGTTTGGGGTGGGTGTTGATGACATGTCGGGGACTAATTGGAGTTTTCTTTCTGAGAGAGAAAAAGAAAGGGGAAGTTGCAATCAGGACTGAGGGGAGAAGAAAAACGAAGTGGTCATCAGAAGATGAGCTGTTGTTTTGGCCTTTGGCCACGTTAGATCACCACCATAATGTTCACCAATTTATACTCAGGCAGAAATCTTACAGATACTATTATGCCAAAGTACAAATTTACAATAGGAAAGTATGGGATGAGTGATTGTAACCCAGTGTTAGGCACTGCAGGTAAGAAAAAGGATACAAAACCAAAAAATGAAATTTAATTGCTACTGCTATGGAAGCCACCATGCCTAGAAAAGACCCTGACTTTTGGCTTCAAGTATAAATCTTTCTCTGGCCGTGCCCCAGTTCTCAACTCACAGTGGCATTCTTGAGTGGTACAAGAGGAATTACCCCCAAACAGTGAATACAACACTTTTTTTGAGGGGAAAGAATGAACTGTATATATTATGAACAAGATGAGAGTTGTAGTAAGGATTTGCAAGGAAAACAATTTAATACAGGACATGTAACTTAAAAGATTTTATAATTGTCACCCAAAGAGTCAAATGCAAAAATGTATAGGAAATCTGTCCACACACCAAAGACTCAAAGAACCCAGCTGAGGTCCTGAATCCTACGGCAGTGTCTTGCATGAGTCCAGCTAAAGACCTAGAGCCCATGACAATGTCCCCATGAGTCCAGCTGGAGGCATAGAACACACAACAAGTCTCATGAAAGTCTGTTACACAAATCTGTGCTGGGAAGCCCCAAAGGCCAGTGGCAGAAACTAGAATGTGTGCCAGTGGGATGAAGGGTCTGTGTCAGCAGGCTGAGGGATATGGACTGGAGCCAGGAAGTGATGCTCAAAGTAAGGGCCAGAGCTCCCCCAAAGTGAACCACAGCTATCCTCAGCAATAATGAGGTCCCAGGCTCCTCTGACAATAGGAACAGCCAAGTTCATATCAGGAAGCCAGCATGACAATCTTCTCCAGGAGACTGAACAGTGCACCATCTTTCCCTCCAGGAATTGATGTTCAAAGTAAGGGCCAGAGCTCCCCCAATGTGAACTGTGGCCACAGTCAGTGACAAGGTCCTGAGCTCCTCCTATCATGACACCAGCTGAGTTCATATCAGGGAAGCCAGCATGACAAACTCCTTCAGGAGAATCAACAGCCCCAAGTGAACCAACAGCAACAGGAGAACCAGCACAACTTCTTCCTCTCTAGTTCTCCTTTTTATGTTGTTGGCAACAATCCTCAGATGGGCCATTCACACCCAACATCACGCTTATTCAGCTCAGCTAGGTGTTACAAGTTGATCACCAGTTGTCAATCCAGCACAACCCACCCCTGGTCAACTTGATAACCATACACATTTCCTTAAACCAGTCTTCAGATACAAAAACATGCATATAATTGCTCCTAACATGTTATAACTGTCCTGTGTACAAATGAAAATGGACTAATTCCCTCACCAGAACGGAAGATAAGTTTTCGTTAGTTGATGCTTACTCTTATCATTTCATAACTTCAACATTATAACTCAGGTCTAACAATCCTTAAGAACCAGTATTATACCCATCACCATTATATTATATTAGAACCATACCAGGGGAGAAATAGTACAATTACAACCCTCTTTCTGTAGCTGATCACGGGGTTGAAGCTGGTATTCAGAACCACCCTCTTCCATTACGCATTCTGTATTCCCTTGGCCTTCAGCAAGCGCCTCAGCAGGTCTTGGTTCTTTCCCTGGTGGGGTGACCTACACCTTCATTCCTCAGGGCTCTGGACCATTTATCCTTCTGCCTGTATTAGGTTGTCATAGTTTCCCACTGACTTTAATAAAGGGCATTATTTTTGAAGCTATATTCAATGTTTTGCTGTGAAAATGCATTACTATTTTTTATTATTTAATGATAGTGTTAAAATTATGATGGTTTACTATTATTTGCATTTATTTTATTGACTTACTGATATTTTTCAGGAATTGTATTATCTAAATTATTTAAAGGTAGAACTTATTTAATATGTTCATAAATTTTTTTCTTCTTGATAATTAGTGTTTCTCTATTTAGTATGAGCTTTAACAAAATTTTTAGTCCTGTTCTGATTAAGTCTCTGAGTGTTTCAATATTTAAGAATCCAATTTTTGAGCACCACTTGTATACATTTATCTTTTTCATTGTCATTTTAGTTACTCCTTTTTTGGGGGGGCAAAATATCCAACACCCACAATTAAAGGACAAGAGATTTATTTTGGTTCACAGTTTGTGGATGTTTCAGTGCATAGTCAGTGGTTCCAAGGCAGGGAGCCATGACATAGGGCCATGGCAGGCAGGAATCAGCAAGACTGTCTTCTTCTTTCCCTTTATAGTTCATCCAGGCTACAGACCTATCAGTCGATGCCACCCACACCAGGTGGGTCTTCTCTCTTCAACAAGTCCACCAACTATACCTGAACTAAAATAAAACAATCAGTAGACTATGTTAGTATCACACACTCAAGGTCCAGTATCACACATAAATGATCCAGTCACTCCCAAAAGACTCACTAAAAAGTTCATGAGGCTTTGGGGGACATTTAGATGTTACCCATAACAACTGCACATTATTCTCAGTATGAAAAAAATGATTAAGACTTAGCTTAATAACTCTTCTCATTGCTAATACATCACGCATCATGATCTTTGCCAGCTGCCTCTTCCATGGCCCATGCTTTACTACTAGCCTGGATTCCTTTGTGCTTATCCCTAATCACTCCTCCCTACTGACACCTGTTCAAATTCACTTCAACACATCTCTAAGCACACTCACTGACTCCCTAGGGAATGCTTCTGAAGGCAGTGATGCAATTGCCTTTCCCTTCTAAAAGAGTGACTAAAGGTCTTTTCGGTGAAAAAAATTGGTAATGCACCTGCAGAACCTACTGAATCAGAAATCCTTAGCCTCTGGCCCAGAAACCTGGTTTAACAACTCTGAAGATGCTTCCGTTAAAAGCTAAGTTTAAGAACCAGGAAGTAAATAAATATTAAAGCTTTGTGTGGTAAAGGTAACTCAAACAATGCAGTGTCAGGAGACAATCAAAACACATATGAGAGACAACGATTACCACAACCAAAATTATTAGTAAGTTATGGACAATACAGTATTTAAAGGACATAATTTTCAGTTAATTATCTAATACAGAGTTTTAGAGGGAAAAAGAAAGCAAATGCGTGATAAATATTGGTGAAGTACCTAAAGTTGGGTGGTTAATTGCCCCAAATCAACTACAGATAAGTACATCAACATCATAAACTTTCATTTTCTTCCACTATTTATGTACATTCTTTACCTTCTTTACTCTGCTCAATGCATAGATAGAGCAGATATATGTATGGGAAATAGCTTTTGATGAGTGCTATGGTTAGAAGGTGAGTAATTCATTTTCTTTCAAAAAATTAATTTATAATAAAATTTTCTTAATATCTTTATTGCTATGAGACTCTCAAACACTTGTCTTTGCAAACATTGATTTATCAATTTACTTTCAGGTCAGGAAACATTTTAACCTACATTTATTTTTTTCTCCTTTTTTGAGAAAGTATGCATTGGGCAAGGCTTGAAAATGAGTTAATTTAAGAAACCAGAGTATATTTAGATACAAGAATGTTTTATATTCAAAGATAATGGAAACAACAGCTGAATAGAGGAAGAGCCTTGCTCAGGGCTATTCAGAGAAATTCAACTAAAACACAGGTAACTAGAGGAAAGGGGAGGGACATACACCCTGAAACTAAAATCAGTCTGACATAAGCGACTAATAGATCAAACCAAACACAGATAAAGGACTTAATAAAGTGTTCAACCAGCCCACTGGGCTGCCAGTGGGTTGCTGGACTGGCACATAGTAAAATAATGTGGCTAAATCCAGCCATATGGCATAGACTTGGGATATGAGGTCCCTGTGTCTTCTGTCCTCCAACAGGAGATGCTACAGTCCAGCAGTAAATTCTGCTGACACAAACTGTTCCCTCCCTGATTTGGTCAGTTTCCCATTTATTTGTTTGTTTGGGGGGTTTTGTTGTTGTTATTCTTTCTTCTTTTTATCTTTTTTTTCCTTTTCTTCCCATTCCTTCAGTGCAACAGCGCACTAACTGGAAACACAGGAACAAGATTAAAGATTACAGGTTTGCATAGTAAATGCTATGGCTAATATCTCTCCCATGACCTGTGGTTAGAGTTACAGGGAGATTAAATAGCCTTGCACCTCTGGACTGTTTTGCCAGGAGTAGGAGCATTAAGGCAGCGCAGAGCACACACCTGTCTCATCCAAAGAAGTTACAGACTATGGAAGAAGATGATGGAGGGAGGAGAACTTATAAAGCAATAAATGGAAAGTTAGTACCCATGTAGGGAAAGGAGTAAGAATTGGGAATGAGCATCCTTGGCCTGCAATAGCAGGAGCAGAAGACCAGACCACATCACAGCACATCACAGCATCCCACCTCACCCTGCACCCTAAAAGGACAGAGACTTGCTAGTTGAAGAGGAACACAGAAGGCTGAGAAAGGAACAAGAGTAGCCAAGGGTACACAGAACTGGAAACAGCCCCCTGCCTCTATCTGAAAACAGTACAGCAACCAGGAAAGAGAAGCTGAGAGAAAAGGGGTGGGTTAGGGTTATGGTTAGGGTTAGTGGGAGGATACTAAGGTACATCCAAAATCTAGGCGTCCAGATAAGTATCCAGGAAATTAAAAATTCTATTGAAAGCTTCAGACCTTGAAGACAAGATCTCAGCTAACAATCATGAAAAGAAAATCTCCTAAAAAGAACAAAACGTCAAGAAGCACAATTCAACAGCTGCAAGATGTTGTAAAGAGAAATAATGTAAGAATAATTGATATCAATGAAAAAGCAGGAGTTAACACAAGTGAAATTTTAAAAAATTATTTGAAGAAGTAATAGCAGAAAATTTCCCAAGTATGGGAAAAGAATCTGACATACAGATAAGTGAAACATATTGAACTCTAATTAGCCATCACCAAAATAAATATACAGCAGATATATAATAATCAAGACCTCAGAAATTCAGCACAAGAACACAATATTAAAAGCTGTTACAGAAAAGAAAAATATCTCCTACAAAGGAAAATCCATCAAGATAATGGCAGACTTCTCAACACAAAACCTGAAGTCAAGAAGGGTTTGGAGTGAGGTATTTCAAGTCTGGAAAGAAAACAACTTTCTACCCAGATCAATTTACCCTGCAAAACTATTTTTTAACATTAATGGAGAAATAAGATACTTCAATGACAAAGAACAGCAGAAGAAGGCCATGACCACCAAACCAACACTGCAAAGGACACTGAAATATACACTAGACAGAGATAAAAATGACCACAATTCCAAAAAGAATAACAGAAAGAAACCACCAGGCAGGGCAAGCAATTAAACAGATGGGAAAGTAGGGAGTGAATAGCTGGAAAATGCCATAAGAAAGATAAGCCAATATATATCAGTTATAATAATCAATGTAAATGGCTTCAATTAACAAAGCAAAGGAAACAGATTGGCAGAATGGATCAAGAAACAAGATCCAACAATATGCTGTATAGAAGAAACACATTTAGCTAAAAAAAAATTCACAGACTAGAAGTCAAAGGATATACAGCAATACTCCATCCAACAGGAACCCAGAAAAACAGCAGGAGTAACTATTCTGTTTGCAGACAATGTGAAGTTCAAACCAAGAATGATCAAAAGAGAATTTTTAAAAAGTCTCTTGTTAGGAGAAAACCTTGTGAGGAGAGGATATATGCACCAAATATGGGAGCAGCCAACTATATAAGACAATATTAATAGACTTAAAAAATCAAATGAGCAATAATACAGTTGTAATGGGGGACCTTAATACCCCACTGTCACAAATAGATAGATCAGCCAAACAAAAATTTAGCAAAAAGTATCAGAATTGAACCAAATCTGTGAACAAATGGACTTAGTAGACGTTTATAGTGTTCTACCCAACAACATCAGAATACACATTCTTCTCAGCTATACATGGGATGTTCTCTAAAATAGACCATATACTGGTCCATATAACATGCATAAGTAAGTGCAAAAGAACTGAAATTATCCTATGCATATTGTCTGACCATAGTGCATAGAAATTGACACACAATGGCAAAAGAAACCACAAAACCTCCATAAACACATGGAAATTAAATAATACCCTCATGAACAACCAGTGGGTTACAGATAAAATTAAAGAAGAAATTAAACAATATCTACAATTAAAAATTCAGATACAACATACCAGATCCTGTAGGACACAAGGAAAACAGTTTTAGGGGAAATTTATAGCAGTGAATTCTCACATCAAGAAAACAGAAAGAGCACAAATAAACAACCTAATGTTGCACCTCAACCTTCTAGAATAAAAAGAGCAAGTCAAGCCTAAAACCCACAGAAGGGAGGAGAAATTATAAAGACCAGGGCAGAAATGAACTCAAGTGAGACTAAGAAAACAATATAAAGAATTAATGAATTAAAGATCTGGCTCTTGGAAAGATTAAATAAAATTGATAAACCCTTAGAAAATTTTACCAAAAAAAAGGAAAGAAAAGGATCAAATTCATGCAATGAGGGATGAAAAGGGTATAATTACTACAGAACCTATAGAAACTCAGAAGCTAATCAATACTTACTTTGAAAATCCTTACACTAATGGGATGGAAAACACAGAAGAAATGGACAGATTCCTAGGTATATATGAATTACCAAAGCTGAATCGAGAAGATATAAAAACTCTGAATAACCCAATATCAGTTAATGACATTGAAAATGTAACTAGAAACTTACCAACAAAGAAAAGCCCAGGGCCTGATGGATTCACTGCTAAATTCTACAAGAAATTTAGAGAAAATTTAATGCTAATACTTCTCAAGCTTTTTAATGAAATGAAAAGGGAGCAATACTCCCTAACTCATTCATGGAAGTTATATTACCCTGATACCCAAACCAGAGAAAGAGCCAAACAAAAAGGAGAACTACAGGCCAATCTCCCTAATGAACATATATATAAAATTCCTCATTAAGATACGAGCAAACAGAATGCAGCAAATCATCAAGAAAGCTACACATCATGACCAAGTGAGATTTATTCCAGGAATGCAAGGATGATTCAACAAATGCAAATCAACAAATGTAATATACCATATCAACAGAGCCAAAAGCAAAAATCACATGATAATCTCAATAGATGCAGAAAAAAGCTTTTGAAAAAGTCCAAAGCTCATTCATGATTAAAAACTCTAGAGAAAATTGTAATAGATGGTCTCTATGTCAGTCTGATAAAAGCCATCTATGACAAACCAACAGCCAACATCATACTAAATGAACAAAAACTGAAAGATATTACTCTAAAATCAAGAACAAGACAAGGATGTTCACTATCACTACTCCTATTCAATATAGTTCTGGAAAACTAGCCAGAGCAATTAGACAAGAGAGAGAAATAAAAGAAATAAGGATAGGAAATGGAGAAGTTAAATTACCATTGTTTGCAGATGATATTATACTCTACATAGAAGACTCCAAAAACTCCACCAAAATACTTCTAGATTTAATAACCAAATTCAGAAGTGTAGCTGGCTACAAAGTCAACATTAATAAATCAATAGCATTCCTGTACACAAACAACAAACTCACCGAGAGAGAAATTAAGGAAACCACACTCTGCAGAGTAACATAAAAAAATGAAATACTTAGGAATCAATCTTAAAAAAGGAAGTAAATGATCTATCATTGAAAATTATAGTACTCTGAAAAAGGAGATTGAAAAAGATGTCAGAAAATGGAAAGACATCCCTTGCTCATGGATAGGAAGAACCAACATTGTGAAAATGACCATATTCCCAAAACTGTTATACAGCTTTAATGCAATCCCAATTAATCAGTATGGAGAGTCCTCAAAAAACTAGGATTAGAGGTCCCATTCCACTCAGTTATTCCCCTTCTGGCTATCTTCCCAGAAGCATTAAAAATACCATAGCACAGTGACATATATGCACCCATGTTTATAGCAACACAATTTGTAAGAGTTAAACCTTGGAAACAACCCTATTGCCCACCAACCAAGGAATGGATAAAAAAAAGTGATAATGTTATATAATAAAGTACTGCTCAACCATAAAAAAGATAAACTTGAGGATTTTATAGGTAAATAGATGAAACTTGAGAACATATACATAAATGAAACAAATCAGATTCACGTGTATAAATACCCTATTGTCTCCCTGATGTGAGAACCTAAAAAAGTTCATAAGTTCCAAAATGTACAGTAGATATTGTGATACCAGAAGAAACTGGTCAAAAGGAAAAAAAAACTGGGATGGGTGAAAAAGGAAAGGACAGTAGGATAAAGGGGAAAAATTTACAAAATAATTCAATTAATTGTTTAATTTTTAATTTAAAAAATTTAAAAGGAGGGTTTGTGCTAATATCAATTGGTGAAATTTTTATGCCCGTATCTGTTACTCTGAGCAAATACTTTAAAGATGACAACATGTGATGTATTAACTATTGTTATTCTTCTATAGTTTGTTATGAGATCTTGTGTTACCTTTTTTCCATGAAATAAAATTTCAAACAAGCTAAAGAAAGACAACTAGAATTGCTGCATGTCTCAAAAACGGGCAGCATGAAGTTTTAATATTAAAAGTATAGCAAAAATTGATAGCCATCATATATATTTGATAAGTGCCATAAACATTAACAAATTTCATAAGTGAGGCAAAATACAACTGCTTTATTCTTAGCAGTCATTACTTTATTGAACAGGAAATTCATTTCTGTACCAAAGAGAAAGGAAAAGCACTTAGCTTATTTTCTTCCCTAAGCTCATATGATACTTAATTCAGTCGTATTATATATTTATACTTTAAGAAGGAAATTTCAAAATATGGCTTAGTTAACAAATTCCAGCTTATTGGTGTCTTTGCTATGGTTATGGTTACATAGTGCAGGTGCAGTAGACCTTTTTTACTTAAGTTTCTATATTCATTTTAGAGTAATGGTATGTGTAAGAAGTAATTTATTCAATATTATCAAATTAAAATTAAATACACTTTATTTAAAGAAAACTGTCATAGTTACTTACACTAAGGATTCTTATTTTCCAAGAAAAAAAATGGACAATTTGATGATTTGATCTTCTTCAATGATAATTGGTCCATTATACATTTTCTCAGTCATGCTGTACCTTTTGTCATTTATTTTTCTTAGAGAAATCACTCTTTTATCCCAGTTTACAAATAAGAGTAGAGCAATTTGTTCCCTTACTTTTATTTCAATTTCTTCCATATTTGTACCTCATTCATTCATTCATTTCACTAAAATGTGTTGAGCACACAGCAAGTTTCTCAGACCGTGCTGATACTGAGTATGTATCGGTAGATAAGATGGAGTAAGTTCTGCTACATGGGGCTTTGGTTCAGTGAGGGGAGACATGGAATAGAGAAGTCGATTTTGAGTAGATTAAGTGTTGTGATGCCCAGATTGCAGTGTACCTGCAGAGAGAGTAACTGGGAGGAAGAAGCACTGTACAGAGGTCAGGAAAGGATATTTGGAGTAAGTGACATTTAAACTGAGATCTGACATGTGAGAAGAAATCAGCCATGGCTCACAGCTGTGGTGAAATCTGGAGAGAGAAGATTTCAAGAAGCAGAAGTAAGTCAAACGCTCTAAAAGGGAAACGAGGTTAACTTACAGTGATTTCCACATTTTTTCCCTAATTTCCTGTTTCTATTTTGCCTCTTTTTTCTTGTTACATCAGCTAGTGATTTAACTTTTGTTTCTTAATTATAAAGAATCATTTCTTGAATTTATTTCTTAGTTCTCCTCTGTGCTTGTTTTCTTTCCCTTTTTATTTTCATTTTAAGGCTTTATTTAAGTTGACAAATCAAAACTAATAAAATGTATGGTCTGAAGAGTTTTTACCTATTTCTGCACCCATGGGAAACATCACCTTCTGTTATTTCTCAGTGACTTTTGTGCTCTTTTCTGAAGCGGTCCCTCCATTTGCAGTCCTTCCCATCCACTCTTGTCTGCTCCAGGTATTTGCTCTGAGAATCCTTCCTCCTGGCTCCTCCAGGACTAATTTTTTTTCTTCCCCCAGTCTCCTTCGTGTTGCTCTCTTCAAAATTAAACTCCCAATGAATTTGCCTGTTCTCACCGCTCATTTCACACCTGCCCTTCTTTCTGATTCCTATTCAGTTAGGGTCTCTTTCCCATCACCCCAACAAAATCACTCTTCACTATCACATAGTGACCAGTTCTGGGGTTCAAGTCTCAAAAGTGTCTACTGACCACACATTTCTTCATTTGCTTGTTGTGCATCCGAATAGGATAGGTCTTTTTTTCCTTACTGTATTCTTAAGATCTACCACAGTCCCCAGCATATCCTAGGTGCAAGCTGTTTGCTGAAGGTTTTTTGACTGCCCTTCATGTATAGTTTTGTTTGTATAAACTGTATTTTGTTATGTCACCTTTCTGCGCTAGGGAAAAGAGAGATACTGAAATACCTGGTCCTAGGTCACATGATGTTTTCTCTATAGTTACTAATATTTTGTAGAAAGATGTGATCTTCAGAGCACATGGTTGATGAAGGCATATTGAATGGGGCAAGTGAGGGCGAGGGCTGCAGTATCTTGGCTGGCCCAATTATTTAACTTGGTTCTGGGTTAGCGGGAAATCTTCTTGGCTCTGAGTGCTGCTGTACAGTGTGTTCTTTCTTGGAAAACTGTATGTCAAAGATCAGCTATTCCAGAGCTGTCATTCACCTTTTCTTCCTCGTGCTGAGATACTCAAGACTAACTTTTGCAAAGGAGGCATGACTTCGAGGGTTTTGCTGCTCTTTTTGTTACTTCTAAGTCCTTTCCTTTCCCCTTTGGTATTCCGGTGCCTCCGGTGAGCTAGTGGTACTCCCCACCCCAATCAGCTCTACTCACTTACCTGAAACAGCTTCTCTCTCTGTGCCTGTCTTCTGCACTCCCTGCTGGAACACACGCTTCTTCATAAGGAGCTTTGTTTGTTTCATTCATCAATGAATTAATTGTGTTTAGAAAAGTGTCTGGCATGTTATTGGCTCAGTAAATACTGTATGAATCTACTTAAATATCAAGAGTTATATGTATCCCATAAGGGCAGAGGCTAGGCTGTTAGTGCAGTTCATGCAAAATAATTTTATTTGCATGGAAAAGCAACAAAAATCCTGGCTTGCAATCAATGAATTTAATATACTTTGTTACACATGCATTTTATTCAATGGTGTTTATTAAGCAGTTAAAAATACTCATTTAGGGGGACTCTCAACAAGATGGCAGACTGGAAGGTAGCAGGAGAGAGAAGCTCTCTGAGAGAGACAGCTCAAATGCCAGAATAAAACACCCTGGAGAGACCCAAACAGAGAGAGATGGACTCTCACAACCCAGGGAAAAACTAAAGTGCAAAAAACCGCTCGAATATGAGGTCCTGGGACTACCATCAGAGAAGCTAAGATCAGCGAGCACAGTGCCCTCCTCGAGCCGCCTGAATTCCTGCCCGACCTGAACAAGTGATCGCACCGTAATGACTGGCTTGAGCCACCTGAGCACAGAGCTGAACAGCCCTGCCTGCAGCTCACCCGGATTGGCCCTGCACTCGACCCACCCAGAGGCACCGTGAATTCCCACCGCAGCCATGCTGAAGTCAGAGTTCGGGGAGCCCTGCAGTTCTTGGGGATGGGCATCAACATGCTGTGAGTGATGGGAATAAGACCATCCCACGGGAAAGGGGAAACTGACTGGACGACATGTTGGATTTGGGCAGGACAGCCCTAACTCCATAAGGAAGTGGCTTCAGCTGGTTGCTCCCCTCGCTGAGCGGATTGGTGGAATCAGCTTGGACTAGGCCGCGCCCCTGGCGGGGAGCCAGTGAGTCACTACAATAATACTTCCCTGAGATCAGTGCACACTGACGCAGTGAAGGCCTGCAAAGGTTGACTGGCCCAGAAGGGAGGAGCTAGCACACTGCCCGTGGGTGAACTCTAATCTCTGATAACCTATTGAAGAGGGCTAAAGCTCCTAGCCTGCACCCTCTAGAGGAGCCTTAACCAGCAATAAAAGGGTCTGGGCATTACACTGTACACTTGTATGGAAGGAACCAAAAACATGACAAAAGGGAGAAATAAGAAACAACTCCCAGCCCCCAACCCTGAGAACATTGATCCAGGAGAGGTAAATACAAAAGAGATTGAGGGTAGCAATAATGCAACATCAAACACAGCAGTGGCGGACATAAAGAGATATCTTCAGGACCTTGTAAGTGGGACCAAAATTGAAATATTAATTCAAATTAAACAAGACATAAGTAGATTAATAAAAGAAGGGCTGGGCACCTCTCAAGAAGGCACAGACAGAAGAATGGAGGAACAAAAATGGAAAGAAAAATTTAATGAAGAATTCAGGAAAAAACTAGAATTCATGAAACAGATTCAAAGAGATTATCAGGAAACTAAAGACTCCATAGAAAGCTGGCAAAACTGCTTGAAAGAAACCAAAGATAGACTATCAAAAATTGAACACAGGCTTGCAATGTGGGGTCATGAAAGGGAAGATCTCTTAAAAATCACAAGGGAGCAGGCAGTAAAGATACAAAGACTGGAAGATGATAAGAGGATCTATAACTTAAGAATAAAGTATGTGAATGAAGAAGCAGGAATCAAAACAGAGGAATTACAAAGGCTATTCACAGCAATTATTAAGGAAAATTTCCCAAGCATAGAAAAAAGAAATGATATGCAGAGATATGAAGCATACAGAACTCCAGCCACCTACAACCCAAACAGAGCTACACCCAGACACATAATAATCAAGATCCCAGAAATTCAATATAAGAACAGAATATTAAAAGCCATCAGAGAAAA
>PVJX010035797.1:0-17992 GCA_004027295.1 Dolichotis patagonum | reverse complement strand
GCACTGTATCACTCAGGGTGAGACAGATTTGCTGGGGTGTGACCAACAAAACCCTACCCAGAGAGGTTCCCCAGAGCTCCGAAAGACACTAAGTACCTGCCTGCTCTTTATCTATTATTTCCACTGTGTTTAGAAAAATGAATTTTCTGAGCAGATATGAAAAGAACCCCGTTTTATTACATATTTTCTAGATCAAGAGGTTGCTTTCTCCAACTCTGCTGAGTAGTGGAGCAAAAAACACACTTTTAGTAGAGACACACAGAAAGTTTCAGATGCTAAGTTTATCTTTATGAAAAGTTCAGTTATTGTATTAGTTTCTACAAGTTCATCATTGTACATGTGGAATTTTAAAAATAGATTAAAAAGTTACCAATTGTATAACAGATGTTTTCTTTTTATATATCTTACTGAAGATCTCAAAAATCTAAGAAACTTGTTATGCATACAGAAAACAAAAAAATCAATTTTTAACAGTTTAAAGAATATGAGGCCAGGGCCGGGGATTTAGCTCAGTGGCTTAAGCGCCTGCCTGGTAAGCATGAGGGTGTGAGTTCGATCCCCGGCACCACCAAAAAAAAAAAAAAAAAAAAAATATGAGGCCAATAGATTCTAAAATAACAAAACAACTTCCTAATTCACCACAACTCCAGTCCTTTTACCCTTTCCTCTCAGCGTGCGCATTTGTTATGGGGAGGGAGGTGGCTTACAAGTGTTGGAATGGGGATACATTCAAGTTACAGCAAGGGAAGTTGTGAAAGGTAGACTTCTATTACTGTCCTAGGAAAGTACATCCAAACTGGGTGACTTGCCCACAGAGAAGGAACTCAGTATGAGTGATCACTAGCTTTGTAAACATTGACTACTCCATTGTTACGTTTATTTTTGATGGCATAAACAAGTCACCTTAGAGAAAAAGCAAGCAAACAAAAACACTTCCAACACTTCAAAAACACTTCAATCAGTAGTACTGCATAGAGTTTAAAGAATATCTCGGAGCATCATACACAAGATGTGGAAAAAAACCAGACAGTCAAAAAATGCATAAATAGGAAATCAATTGAAACCATAATAAGAAACCAATATGACCAATAGTCATATTCCACAACATTCATGTCCATGAATACTCTGGGTAAACTGATCTGATGAAGGGTTCAAGATAAAACTCCAGCTTTCCCTTTTGGGACAGCAGTCTAAGCTCCCTGGGAAGCACTATCCAACTCAAGATCAGAAAAAACGCAGGTGAAATAAAGTAGCTTTCTACTAACAGTAGACCTGCAAGGTGTCACCAATTTTTATTAAGCACACTTAAATTCCTCAAGAATCCAAGACTTAAAAATACTTTTTCTTAATCATCTTAATCATCATTTCACCCTTTCTTTATGAAGGACAATTTATTCTCAGAGTGAAAGATAAAAAGGTAACTTCCCACATATAAGCCATTATGATTATATTTTTTCCCATAATAGTTCTGATTCCATAGAGAATGAAATTGTGAGGGCAATTCCAACACCAAAGGAAAACCCCAAGCTGACCAAAAACAGTTTCCACTGGAACTGCAATGCTGATATAAAGAGATAGTTCTCTTAAAGTTAAGAATATGGGGGAAAGGTTAATTATGCAGTAATATCTGAAGAATAGCCATCTACATTAAGAGCTAAGAGCCCTATATAATCAAATGCAAAACATTAACATGATAAAATATTTAAAACAATTTCATAGACTACCTCAGAGTTTCTCCATTCCTAGGAATTGATACAAGATTTTAAAACCAAACACTAATAGTTTAGTCATGAGTTTTGCATTTGGGACATTAACTCCAAAGCAATACAAATCAACAAGCTTAAGCATATATTATAAAATTTATTGATTATAATTTGCAAAGGCAAACACAGCAAAAATCAAAACCATAGCCCGGAGTTTAGCTCAGTGACATAAGCGCCTGCTTGGCAAGCACAAGGCTATGAGTTGGCTCCTCAGTACAAAAAAAAAAAAAAAAAAATATCAAAACCGTAACTCCCTTACCCATTGGAAACTCACAATGTTATAAATGTTTACAGTACAGATAAAAACAACCAAGACATCAAAGAAGGAAAGAGACAGATAAAATGTAATTACAAATGTTAGAAAAATACAAACATACCCATTTTGCTCATACAAAAGACTTTGTATTCCCTTAGACAATTGTGTTATTGTCTTACTAAAAACAAAATTTAACAGTTTTAGCTTTCTAGTCCTGCAATAAATTAGTAAGTATATCATAAATGTGGATACAGGTATGTATTGAAATTTATAAAATGTAACAGATAAGTATGCAGAAAACTATAGGAAGTAGAACAGTTTGCAGTTATTTAGTGGTAAATGCAGATTACATTGTATTCCCTTCAGGTTAATACAGTATTGCAATCCAAATGTAAGTGGTACTCCACACATACACGCACAATTACGGAACTCTGAAGAGTAAACTCTAAACATCACAAAAGGCTTAAAAACTCAGTAAATGTTCTATATAATGCTATTTAAAAAAAAAAAAAAAAGGCTGTCCACGTACATTTTGCAGACAACCAAGACCTTTTTCATGAAGCTTCAGAAAATATATAGCCTGGCATTATTTTATAATTGTATTCATGCACATATCAGTGTAAAACATCCACTTGTCACCATCGTATATTTGGTCTAGATTTTTGACATAATATTTAAAACTGTGAAAGTATTTAAAAACATGACCCCAATATGGAATAAAAAGCAATCAAAGAACTATGAATATTAAGTTGAAAATACCTCTTCCTCAGGATATATGCAATTATAATTTCAGAAAAATTTATATGATTTATACAGAAATTGATGAATGGCCGGGGATTTAGCTCAGTGGCTTAAGCGCCTGCCTGGCAAGTGCGAGGTCGTGAGTTCGATCCCCGGTACCAAAAAAAAAAAAGAAATTGATGAATGAATAAAATGTCTTCTCAAGTTTATGTTTCCAACTTGAATATCAGATTGAAAAATTTAGACTTACAAGGAGCAAAAGAACCACTTAAACTAGAAGTTAGAGTAGAAAAATCCTTAAACAATACCTAAGAAAGTTAACATGCAATGTTTCCCATCCATGATCAAATTCTGTTAAACTTTAAGGGACTCGTTTATTTCATTATGTTGCAACACTCTTCTTGACTATTTGAAATTGGTAATTGGCAAGGAGCTTGAAAATGTTACATTATGCAGAACTTATGATAAGACTTGACTTGTATTTCATTATAAACCCAAGTGACCACACTCCTCTGGAGTAGCCATATCCTACTCAATTTGTCCTGACTCTATCTCATTTAACATTCACTTTTTGGTAACATACTTGTAAACAATCTGAAGAAAATAGCCTCTTGGACATTATGCTATTCGTTGGTAGCTTTGTCCTGGTTTTAGTTTCCTACTTAATGACTAAATGGCACCACAGTGGGTAGTACACTGGAGTCAAAGTGGTGAATCATTAAGAGTTTGTAAATTTTAAAAACAGGGGCAGGTCTTCTGGGTCCCATATGCATCTAGAAAACCCAACATTGTGTTGTATTAATTGAACCATGAAGCTTTTATTAGTTCTCTTTTAAAATGCTTGCAGTGAAGCTTTTATTAATGTTTGCCCTCAAATTGTTTCTCCTTCTTAGCATTTCCATAACATAACAATTTATATTTCAAAGAACTTTCTGATCATTAGTCAATCCTATCCTACATCTCTATAAAGGAACTCAGCTATTTAGCAAAAGAGAGGCATGAAGGCAAACCCCTTAGCTAATTTTTCCCCAAGATCTGGCAATAGAAAAATTGAGTAGAATATTAGAAAAATAAATGGAATATAAAATTTTGTTACAAAAATTTAGGTTATATAAATAGCTTGGCTCTCTCACTTCATACGGTATAATCAGTTGTGATCAGTGTTTCCACAAGAATAAAAAGGGGAGAAATGAGCTACCTTTACTCAATGCACGTTA
This sequence comes from Dolichotis patagonum, assembly GCA_004027295.1. Taxonomy (NCBI): domain Eukaryota; kingdom Metazoa; phylum Chordata; class Mammalia; order Rodentia; family Caviidae; genus Dolichotis; species Dolichotis patagonum. Next base: position 14,015 of record PVJX010035797.1, on the reverse strand, counting down.
AAAACTAAAGTTATAGGACACTGAAACCCAGTTCTGGCCACTCTACCTTACAAAATTACCTAGAAGACTTCAGGGCCACAGCACTATACAATTCTAGCAGATATAATGTGTGCTGTATTCTATGTTTGGAAAATTTTTGTGAATGTATTTTCAATAAAATTATAACATGAATATTAGATTTATCAAAATTATAACTCACACTGAAATCATTTTAGGGCTGACATTGCCCAATTTACTTACTCTTATAAGTATCTAGGCTCAAATCATATGTTCTAAAATTTTGGAATCATACTAAAAATCTCCTCTGCATTAAAATAGATTCAAATTTCTTCAGAGGAAGAAAATACTACTCTATCTGTAAGACTCTCTTTGGTTTACTTCCCCCATAAAACTGGGATACCTAGGAAAAGAATAACTATAAGCCCCCTGGAACTTTCCCCCACCTCTTCTAGGTTTCAACACCAATACCTCTATTATTTATTTGTTATCAGAGAGAAAATTAACTGAATCATATCTTAGCTCATAGGATAGAGGTTTATATTAAAATATAAAAATATAATGTAATGCTGTCTTGTTTTCATGGAGTCTCAACATGAGAAGCATTAGTACTATTGGACAGGTTAAGTGCATTTCTGCATGTTTTGAAGTTACAGTGAAGAGCATGTGTCTAGCACCCAACTTCCACAGCGTCTATGTCTATACCATAAGACTCTTTAGGGGAGGAGTCTAGGAATTTGCATTTTTAACAAGCCCTCAGGTGATATTTTTACTACCTAATATATTCAGGAAATGCTAAGATGAGTCCAAAAATCTTTCCTTCTGAGATCTGGAAATCCTGATAAAGATAAATAGCTAGAAACCCCTATACAGAAATTAACTTTTGTTCCTATATTTATTAAAATAAGAAACTGAATGGCCAAAAACTACTACTATGTCTGTCTCTCACTAAACAGTTTTGTCTGTAGGGTAGGAACCATGATTTAGTACTTTGTGTCCCTACTGGATAACATTCAGCCTGGCATTAAATAGACACCTAGTATCCTTGGAATGAATGAACAGTTCTGCAACAGTAAGCTGACAATCACATCCAGACAGTCTTCCTTCCATTCAGACTCCTCAATGCCCAAAATACCTCCTAATTACCTAATTTAGCAAGAAGATTAAAATAAAAATCAATGACTTCTATATATAACAATTATCATTTCTGTTTGACTGAATACATGATCAAGAAACTATCAATTGTACATGTCGTCAACTGCATTTGAACATGGATGGAGGAAATATTTCTGAGAGTGGTGTCAATGCACAGAGACAGTAAGAATTCACACTCTCCCAGAACTAATTTTCAAGACAAACATAAACAGTCTGTAACATTAACTATTAAAGAACTTCTGGAATTACTGGAGTGAATCTATTGTTCTTTCTGGTACATGATAACTACTGGGAGCCATTTATGGAACAAAAGCAAAATAAATGGATAGTGACTGTGTAAAACCAATTTAATTTTCAAAAAGAAAGTGTGTAGAGAAAAATACTTTTGCTAGGTCAAATAATCAAGTTATACCTCACCAGGAGAAAAAAAAATAGCTATATATAAGTTTATATATGGCATTGTAAAACACAGGCTAATAACAACAGAAGAATTTTTATGTTTGTGCTAAGAACATTTTCCTTTAAAGAGAGGATATTTCAGTCCCCCTGATCACAGTTTATTACTTGCAATAAATAGAAGTGATCCCCCCATACATATGATGCATTTCTCAATTTTAAACTTCATTCACACATACTTGCAAACTGAGACCGTTGTAAACTGCTGCTCTTAACCAAGCAGAATTATGTGCAAGAAAGCAAATACTCAACGAAATTTTAGTGACCCTAAAGTCCAGTGAGTTTCACTCTATAGTTATCTCATCGATCTTTCACCTTTTTTTCCTGGTCTCCTCATGACCAATTATCATGACTAGCAAGAACTTTCTTATTAAACAGCAGCCACAAAGGATATTTTCATGTTATAAAATCAATATTCTATTGATTTTATAGAGGCAGTGGATACCAGGCTCTAATTATCAAATATTACCACAAGAAAAAATATTTGATCATGATGGTTCTAAATGGTCTTTTAAACTATATAATTTTGAAACAATAAATTTCCATAAAAATAAATACACAATATATATACTCAAATTCTATCTATATATATAAAATCCAGATATTATTTTAGGTTCACCTCAAAGAGGATAATACTATACAGAACTATAGAGAACTATACAGAACTATAGTGAGCAACATGCTCACAGTAAGCACTTCCACAAGGGTCTGCTGCGGATGGAGGGTCAGGGAGTGAGGGAAAGATGCATGAAGTTACATCTGTGGTTCCCGAAGTATGATCGCCAGGCAGCAATAGCATCATCACCGGGGAACTTGCAAAAAATCACAGTTCTCAGGCCCCACCTCAGACCTCTTAAATCAAAAACTATGGGAGGGGTGTGTTTTAACAAATTCTCCAACTGATGTTAATGTATGCTAAACTTTGAGAGGCACTAGGCTTCACAGGGACTCAGGTAGGAAACCTAGGTAAACTCTATACCTGCTTAACCAGCAACAAGATGCCAGTTATAAATCACAGCCATGACAAAAGACTCGGGGACACCTTCACTACAGCTTTTAGAATCAACAATTACAATTATATTTTCCTATAATTTCCAATTCCAAATTCGACATGTAAGCTGGTAAGCTGTTAGGAATGTGAGAAAAAGCTGTTGATAAAGTAGAACTGCAAAATTCATATGGGTGAAACACTCAAGAGAATGAAAATCTTAGCAAAAGGCTTTCCTTTGTGAGCTCTGGATATAATATTACATTGTCTTTGACCTAGAGAGTTGGATAACTCAAAGATAATCAATATGGTGAAGAATGCGTAGAAATAAATAGTGCTATAATGATCCAAGCAGAAAATTCTTTTACAATTTGTCAGTAACTAGCATGGGGTATCTGACCCTGCTCCATCATTCTCAATTCTTGGACCGTATTTGTTCCAAAGGTGTCACCCTGTTCTTGCAGGAATGGGTGTTGGCTGTGCTGATGACAGTTCTCCACAAGCCATGGCTATCACCCTGGACTTGGAGGAAGCAGGTGCTGAGACTATGATTAAATGCGGATATAGGAAACAGGAGTGGCAGCAGAGGGTGGGGAGGAAAAACATCCTTCCGGTGTCAAAAAGATGGAGGCCAAGTCATTCCAGAAACTGACTTCCAAATGTACAATTTGAAAGCACACAGACACGTATTAGGTCAGAAAGACTAAGGGTGCAAATTAGATACCTGTACCATTTTTAATATTTATTAACTTTACCAAATTCAATCTGAATGTTATATTAGAAGCAGAAGAATCAAAGCCTAATGCTTAGACAATACAAATGAAATTAGTTTCCCAGACAGCAAGCTGGGTTAATAGAGAAATAACTATCCAGTGCAAAATTGAAAATATATTATTATATCAACTAATATTCATCAGGAAAAAAATGTTCCTCCATGATTTAAATTGCACATCTTGAAACAACACAAAGAAACATTCTTTACCTAAAGTCTGTTACCATAGTATAAAGCAAGGAGACTGACCGGGCTGTACTGGCGAGCTCATTATGGGATTCAGAAGGACTGATGGATCAGGATGAAGATTCACTGCCTTTGTTCAGCTGGCAATGGAGGTCCAAGAGGGTCTGAGGAGGAGAAACCTAGAATACAGGAAGAATGCAATGTGTAAGATACAGGCATGTCAATCACACCATCAAAAGCAGCACAGAGAACTGTCTTGTGTCTCAACTCAGCCAAGGGTTCACTGTGGGTCCTTGAGTGAAGCCAACCTTTTACATCTCTAAGTCATTATCCACAAAGAAGCAAATGTCTTGCTTATACCACAGGAATATTGCAAATGCTGAAATAAAATAATAGGTATAGAAGAAATCTGTGAGAAAGCACTTTATATAATTCTAAGTAGTTTACCATTATTCCCTAGTTAAAATCATTACTACATAAGTTAAAAATCTTTGTTTGGATCTTTGGACATACACTTCTCATTACATAGCATTTTAACTATCACTGTCAAATTTCTACTTCTAGAGGTAGGACCTGATGATTAAAAAAAAAATCTGATGACCTAGAAATGTAACATTTCAGTCATAAACTGTTAAGTGAAACAGAAAACTCCTAGTACAATTTTCATTTCTTAAGAGTCTTTTGCAATCTTGTTCCAGCTGAAAGTAATAACAGACATATTCTTTCTAGGAGTGGCACTAACAGGATGGACTCCTTGAGAGGAATTTAAGGGACTTTTCTGCTTTTAATTTGAATGCACTCCCACTTTTAGACACTTAGAGGAAAAGCAATTGGAGGGACATTTCTCTAACAGTTTACTGGAATGCCAAATTTAAAAAAAAAAAAGAAGAAGCAGCTTTTAAAGTTACAGTTAATGAGTTGCTTACTAAAATAGCATATCCCTATTGCACTATTTTTATAGACAGATGCTGCAACTCTGAGAATTGTACATCTCTTTATCTTGAGAATCCAACATATTTATTGTGACTCGTTTTCCCATCAGTAATTCAGAAATGTTATTACTATTTTTGCCCAAAAGTATAAAACCAGATATAAATATATTTTTCATTGTACAACTATATAGTATTACTAAGAATATCTTTACATTTCATATTTTCTCTAAATATAAATATGCTCCTTAGTTATTAAAACAACTCAGTAGAATCATCAGATCTAGCAGGTTATTCCTTATTCCACTGTCTGTAATAAGTACTATTAAGACTTAGTAACAATTCAAAACTACATTTTTATAAATCCCTTCAAAAATTACACTGATGTGCCTATTTCATCAGCATTATTTTAATTTCCTTGTCAATAGGAAAGCAACATCTCTACAAATGGATGAGAAATGAAGAGCAGAAATCTTTTTCTATGTTTCTATCATGAAATAGAAATTCTAACACTGATACCTAACAAAAAAGATGTCAATGTCATGTTTATAACAATATTATTGTTTGCATAGTTCTTTATAGTTACAGGGCATGTATACATTTTCTTTTTCTTTTGTTTTTTTGTTGTGGTTTTGTTCTTGTTTCTTGTTTTCATTTCACATAGGACCTTTACACAGAGTTACATTCCCAGCCCTTCTTCCTTCTCTTTCTTTTTGTTTGTTTGTTGTTGTTACTGTGTTTTGTTTTGTTTTGTTTTGTTTGAGACAGGATCGCACCAAACCGCTCAGTTACCCTAGACTCCCGGAGTTCTGGGATTTCAGGAGCGCATCATCACGCTTGGCTAACAAGGTACATTTAGTTATATCACATTTGATACTATTTTCACAAGAACCATATTAACAGATAACTTCTAACTTCTCAGTACCCACCTCACCCTATAGATAAGAAAATTAGGCTTTATCTCCTTAATAAATAAATGTAAAAAAGAAAAGAAAAGAAATTTACTGCATTTGTTTTTATAAACTTATCCTTTGGCATTGAGGCTTGAACTCAGGATCTTTGCATTAAGCTACATCCCCCACCTTTTTGTATCTTTTATTTTGAAACAGAATCTTGCTAAGTCACTAAGTTGCCACGGTGAGCTATAACTTGAGATCCTTGGAACACTTACACCATCTTTCTTGTCACTGTGTGAAGCAGTTCTGAGGTCCTCCTTCATGAGCGTGTTTACAAGGTATGATCAACAACACAAGAAACTTCTGTCAGTCCCCAGAAGAGCAGGCTTGCAAAAACATAAGCACATATCCTCAATCACCTTATGCACTGGGTGGCTTCTGGCTCTGCCTCAAAGTTGACCATGAACGATAAACGTTTCAAATAGATTCAGGATTTCAAGGAAACAAATGAATAAATTCATGAAAGAAGTCTTACAGAACTGCTTCAGAAAGTGGGAAGAACAATGGAATAAGTGTGTTTGATGGGCAGAGGAGTCTTCTGAAAGGGATTACAGGCAGTGGTTCTTTTACTCTAATACATCTTTTAAAATTTTTCTAAATTTTAAAATTTGTAATACTTTTCAACCACACCGTATATTTCCACAGATAACAGAAACTGTTCACGACATGCTGACTTCTGGCTAGACTTGTAATAACTGGATTTTGACTTCATATCTCCAGACTTAAGTTGCAAAGTTAATCTTGTCTTCAAGCTACAATTCTTTTTGAAATTCAGACAATTCTCTTGGCCATTAAACCCTTCAAATAATAGCATAATCATGATACATTCTTCTAACATTATGAAAGTCATTATTTGAACACCATTACAAAGAAAATTCCTAGCTATTTCTATGTTGATAGGTGTTAGTTTCCACCTATTACACTTTTATCTCCAATAAGCCACCTTAAGCCAAAATTATCACAACAGTGACAGCTGTGTAACTGGAATCCGGCCACTTAAAGAGCTTTCCTGAAATGTCCCAGGTGGGTCAATCTACTGTATGAACGTGTACAATGACATGTAGATGCTTCACAGCTATAGACACTTCTCTCTCCTCATGGCCACAGAATGAACAGTTTAGCAGCCTAATCCATATCATCTATGGACAAAGCAGACACAGAATTATATGTGAATTAGGATCATTGTTAGCTGTTTGGAAAAGGAAGAGAAGTCAATGGTCAACATCGATCAATGAGAATGAGCAATTATTTTTTCAAATCTTCCCATACTTTATCTAAATATTCAAATGCAGGGAAATAGATTTTTTTAGAACAGAGGAAATTTTTCCTCCTACTATATTTGTCATTCTTATGATAAATGTGAATTAGAAATAATAGAATATTGGCTTTCAAGTGGGTGGATGACAAGAACAATAACAAAAAAAAGGCTTTCAAGTGGGTGAATAATCAAAAAAAGAAGAATGCAGGTTGTGAATACAAACTATCAGAGCATATAATGGAAATATCTCTGCTTTCATTTAATAGCTTCAATTAATTTAAACATGAATTTGCTCATGCTGTGAAAATATATAGGTGCACAATGAAGGAAATTTACACAAATGCAACAAAAACAAAGCTGCTGCTATGAATTCTTTGTTTCTTGAGATCCAGGAATGGTTACTCTGGTTCCTGACTATATTCCTTGAGCTACTTGGAGTCACAACAGAAGACTAAGTCTTGGCTTCAAAAAGACCCATCTGTAACTACAATATGACCAACTGTCAGCAAGTTACTTACTGCCACAAAATCCTGGGTTATCGCACGGGGCAACATCATCTTACAATGCTTTAGCTTACCCCTAAAACCAGGAAGAGACTAATCCATTACATAGACCGGCTCAAGTAACTCACATTAACACCATGGGGAGCCTTCCATGGGCTTTCTAACCATCCTACTGCACAGCCTATTCAATAGTAACCACACTGCAAGCCAGCAGCACTTTATAGGTCAGGAAGAATTTGCATATAAAGTGTCTCCTCTGGTCTTCACAACAGCCCTTTAGAGTAAATTTAGTAAACTGTTACTTTTCCTATTTCACACATGAGGAAAATGAGGGTTTAGAGAGCTTGAAAGATTTGTTCACGGACATGGGGTTGGGAAATGGGAGCGCTTGTCTTAAAATCCTTTGCCAGTGTCTCTGTTGCATACCAAGGAACAAGAGGCCTCGGGAGCATAGCTGTTTGACCATGGGGACCCTGCCTACTTAGCCATCAGTTTCAGGAGTGGTTCACTGAGTTATAGGTCTTCCTTACTAAAGAATCTATCTAGCCATTTCACAGACTGACCTCAATCACAAAAGATAAGGTGCACTGAAAAGCTGGAAAAAATATCTCCAGGTCATCTCATAGCGAAAGCTTTCAGAATTGACTTAGACGTCAGATTCCTTCAATACCATAATATTCCTTTGGGTTTTTAAACTGAGGTTCCTATTATTCTTTTTCTTTCTTTTTTTCTTTCTTTCTTCCTTCCTTCCTTCCTTCCTTCCCTTCTTTCCTGCTCTTTTAGTAAATCTATATTATCTTGGAAGTTGTAGCACTAAGAACGCAGAATGTTCTTGTAGTTGTTGCAACTAACAAAAATCTGATCTATGTGTCTCTAATACATCTTTCCCAGACTCAAGGCAAGTTGCAGTGCACAGATCTGTCTGGGTCATTCTCCCTCAGCTGTAGATCCTATTCTTAACAGATGGTGCCATTAGCTCTGATTACTCAATACAGTGGGCTTCATAAGCTCACTCGATTTATTACATTGACTCTACAGGTGGTTTATTGGTGGGATAAACTCAATGTGCCGGTGCACTCAGCATCAGGAGATGCATCAGACCCACAGGCTTACACTTCAGAGTCTGAAATTCTGCCAATATTTCATCTTTGGAGAAAAAGCACTAGAAAATTCTGCAAACAACCTATTCAATTCAACAGCTCTTACTGAATATATACAAGACACTCTTTTAACCACTATGGAAAATTGAGATTCCTTTCATTTCTGTTTATTTCATTTTCCAAACACAGTCACCAAAGCTAGAACATCAACCTCTTAAAAACCTTTCCTATCTGGGCCCCCTTTCCATTTCCGTTAATACTTCCCAGCTCAAGAAACTGTTTTTTCTTGATTTAGTCCTTTATCTGATATCCCTACTTTCAAGAAACGAAGGAATGAGTGAACACAATTTGGTGGCACACAGACTCCTTACTGGCATTCTGATTCCTTCAATCATTTTTGTGTCACCTCTCTTCTCCCCCTTTCCTTCTTTGCCTTACACATAACCCATGTGCTTTCAGGGAATCTGTCATTCTTCAGCAAAATGCTCAACACTTTACCTAGCACTGAAGCACAGGCACTGGAAATCAGAATTCCTACGTGTGTGTGCACTGTGTGGCGGCACTAAAGCACATGAGCAGTGAGTCCAGGTTACTCCTGCACAATGACATCCATTTCACAGTCCCCTGCTTTTGCATCTCGGTCTGCAGAAGATACTTCTGTGATGCAGAAAGCTACACCTCAGCAGCCCTCAACACAGGCGCCTCCGGGTTACCTGAAGAGCAAAGAACACATGGCGCTTTTTTTCCCTTTCTTTTCTTTCTTAATCACTAGCTATAGATAAGATTCACAAAACCTTGTGGTTGCAAACTTTAGCTCAAGAGAATGTAACATCCTCTGAGCATGCTGATAAGGTCCAGGGCCCATATTAAGTCCAGACAATAGGTTAGGGGTCAGAAAAACTGCAAGGTCTCAAAAAAATTAACCAGAGTCATCCACCTAAGAACTAAACAGGTACCTACTTCTCTCCAAAGCGGGTAAACACAGCCCATTTTATCTATATAAGAACAATGACCTCAGGAAAAGAAAAAGATACTCTTTGAAAGGTACAGTTAATCATAAATATAACCTATGACCTCATTCAGTGAAACTGCCACTTTGGCACTTGCCTGCCTTCATGCTTCAAGGTATATTCTCTCTCATTCTCTGGTAATCGATCATTTTGTAATAAACTCTGTCCGTGCTCTACGTGATGGCCTATGTGTCTTGTCTGCAATCTTTCATCAAAGACACAAAGCATCAAAGAATCAAGAAGTGCTGTCAGTTCCTTGCAGTGCTGGGACCTCACCATATTAGGATCCATCTCCCCAGTAATACTATTACCTTTTCTCTACCTCCTACCTTGAGTTCTTCAAACCCATGTTCACTAAAAATTCTTAACCAATCACTCCAAGCAAAAGTTCAGCTTTCTCATTTATAGTCCATCTATGTCTTGTACCATATCCATAGCTACACCCCTTACAGTAAACAAAAAAACCTCCTATATAGATGGATCACTGCTACACACCCCAGGACTATGTTCCTCAGTTCAGATTGAACAATATTCATCCCTACAACCCCCAGACCCAGCACAGTGCCTGGCACACAGCCAGTGCATAGTAAGTACTTGATGAATGGCTAAACAGAATGAGTAAACAGAATAAACTAAAGTTATCTATAGGTACTTTACTTGGGGGGAAAATAATTTGTCTAACTTGTTAGAACAGAATTTTAAAGTCTTTTGAACACAGTCCTTTGATTTGATCCAACAAAGAAAAATATTCCAGAGTTTGGGCCACTTTCTCTAAAGAATAGAGGACCAACACGAGTGTATGCCGCTGTGGACCAGGGGAGATATAAGATAGCCCCCAAAATTGCCTGCAAATCACGGTATCCAAGCTAAAGTCATTTCCTGGGCTTTCAATTGAAGTGATTTCTCTAAACACCAGAAAGGTTCAGCCTCTTAATCTTTTCATTAACCTGTTTTTCTCTCCCCAAGGAAATTCATCTTTCAGACAAGTTCTACAAGCTTAAGTTTGCATCAAGATAATTGAACCACTATTCATCAAGACATAAGAGAGCAGACTACAAAGTTTTGTTCCCATCAAGGTTAGGAGCAGAAACAAGATCAAGCTCACAATGGTCATGATATTCCTGACAATATCTATGCTAGACTCTGGGGACCTATGGCCCTGAGGGCTGGAAAAGCTGTGGGCTCAGACAAAAGCTACACCAAAGATGCAGTCTATAGTTTAGCCTTCCTTCACGCCACAACATATGCCTGATGCTCCAAATCTTGAACACACTGGAAAAGACCAGCACATAAATTCCTTCCAGTTCATTCATTCTACCCTTTGGGGAGTTACCCATGTAAGATTATTGGTTCCATTCCCCCACTTACACTGCCAAAGATTGCTGACTTCATCCTTTGAGCATAGCTCAGAGAAGAACATGGCACCCAGAGGGTCACACACCTCACATACACTCTCTGTGCTTACATTTTAAAAGCAAATAATAAGCTCCTTCCTAAGACTTTTAGGAGAAAAATTTAAGCACAGACTACACTGTAGGGTGTAATATAGAGCAGGGAATGCAGCTTGGGAGGTTAGTTATGCATATATTTTGCATATTTAAAATACGATTCAGTAGTTACTATAAATATAACTCAATGGTAACAGCTAAAAATACATAACATAATCAGGAATGGTCTGCTGGATAATTTGTTTCATAAAAAGAAATCTTGCCAACTTTAGTACCTGCTCTAATAAAAATAGACCTTTCCATAGTAAGCTTTGGTTTTTAAAACACTGGGCTTAACCCCAGAGTATCCAATACCTAAGTTATATCCCAAACCACCTCTAGGTAATAAACATAATTTTATCAAAATGCTTGTCCCTTAATTTTTTTTTGTTATCTTTAATAGTCTCTATCTGCAACTTCCTTCCTTGTACAATAGGGAGTCACAGTCACCATTATTACCAATTTGAGTTTAAAAGGAGTTTCGCAATGCCCAGAAACTGCAGGATATACCGTACAAGGATCCTATTCATTCATAGAGGTTATTTTAAAAAACGCTTTGTCTACCTGTAAATACACATGGGACAGAAGTCCAAAATAGAAATGTGAAAAGGAAGTAATAGTGGAAGTGCAGGAACTTGTAACAGGCAACCTCTGATACCTGTGCAGCAGGAGGGCTTTGTAACTCACACACTGTAACCTTCCCTGCAGAAAGCTGCCCGATCAAGCTTGCTTAAAAGAACCTGGCTTCCTGGGTCTACTGACTGTCTCACCAGTATCAAGGCACAGGTTATGATCAGCAAGCCAAATACAAAAGACCTTTATCCATCATTGTAATTTAGAATGACACGGTTCTCTTTTTCAAGCTCCAATATTGTGTACGTTTAAAAAATGTTCTGAGGTTTCTTTAATGCTGCAGCCTACCTCTTGAAGCTCTAACAATGCCTGCATGCAGCAAAGTGGCCCTGTAAAATGGCTCACTAGCTGGGTGGTCTGGAAGTCAATTAACCTCCCTGAGCCTCAGTTGCTTAAAGATGACTTATTTAACTTACCAAGTCATTGTGTGGCATAAAGGAAATAATGGGAAGCAATTGGTAAGGAGAAAGCCCTAAAAAAAATTATTGGCCACTATTATCGTTACTACTGGAGAAATTGTGTTTTATTTCAGGCCAAACCCCATCCCAAGAGAAAACAGTGACACACTACCTCTGACAGTGGAACAGAGTCCCGCAGCACAGCTAGGGATCTTTTTCACTCCACTAGGGTTACAAAAAGGATCTAATTACTAAAGCTGCTTCCTGGCTTTATTTTAGAAGGCCAATGTGTACTCTAAGGAAATTTATTGTGCTAGCCTTTGCTTGTGGATATACCATGTTTACTTTATTCTTCCACTAATGACACTTGCATTTACAAAATTATTTGGCTGCTGATGGAAAACATTCATATACAAAAAAAAAAAAATTACCTAGTAAGTTAGTAACTATCATTTTGTAGAAATTTGAAAAGGAACAGGACAATCTATTCCCCTATGGTACAGATCCTTCTGTAAGTCCTCTATTATTTTAACAGAATACCTTGGGGATTTCAATGGACCCTATTACAGTCTGCGTTATGCAATCATCGGTGGAGCTCTTTCAGAGGTAGCTGGATCTAGAGTGTGTGTGGCTGTGATTGATTCATGGTGCCAAGGGCACTAGGATTAAGGGTGTGAGTACAACCCAACCTAAGTAGTCTAGGTAAGATAAAAGGGACAGAAAGACACTGTTAAGGTCCTTTGTTGCTTTGCTACCTTCTGTCTGCCATGAATGTTCTCTGCGATGTCTGTCTGCTACACCATCCTGCCTTGGAGCCAGTTGATTATGGACTGAAATTTTTACAAACTGTGAGCCAAATAAACCTTTCCTCCTATAACCTGTGGGTGTCAGGTATTTTGTCTCAGCAATGGAGAAAAGTAACTTAGATACAATCCTACATTAACAAAATACACTAATATGTAACAAGTGAATCATCTACCAGAAATGTTGATATTTTTGAACTTCACTCTACCAATCAGCACTTTTTTGTATCTTGTGCAAACTCATATTTATGTTCAAATTAAGAACAACCCAGGATCACGTGATACAATTTTGTGGGCTATTTTTATAAGAGGGGCAACATTTTAGCTGGGCTAGAACCTAACATGTATTGCTGAGTGCTTGTGATGGATGCGCAGCAGAGCTTAAGAGGCAAATTCTTGCCTCACAGATTTTACACCAGGGATTTATCATCATGTGGACCAAGAATCCTGAAAATGCAGAATCAGAGACCTCTTGAATCAGAATTTTTGGGGATAGGGGTTCCAAACAAGTTTCCATTGTGACTCCAACTGAGTTTAAGTATAAAAACCCTTGGAGAAATAGCCATATATGTCAACACTTAAGAAACAGAATTAAAAATGACTTTACCACTCTGACATTCATTTTCCTCACTAGTAATTTGCTGGATTGAAGAGCTACATGCAGGATAGGTATAGATGAATGGTAATACATTTAAAATACTCATCATAGTGCTCAATAAATACAAGATATCATTATGACAGTCAGAGCCTCTGTCTCATTATGACAGTCAGTTACCCCAGATCTATGAAATACTACAGCCTTGATAGCTATTATTTCCTAAAAGGAATAAGATACCATCCACGCTATAGGAATTTGGACAAAAGAATTTTCATTATGATTCAGATAGCAAGGGATTGTACCATGGAAAAACTGTCATGCAGATCTGGGACACTAGTTAATGTCTACTCAAACATGAATGGTTGGCAAAAATGTCCTCTTTCCCAAAAATTCCCTATATAACACTCTCAATGAGTATATATAACTCTCTTAATGAGTAATTAACTTCAGCAAACAATTTAAAAGTTACCTGGCCATGTATTTCAACTCTTTTGTGATTAAATTATCTATTTCTGCATTCCCTATATCTAAAATAACTTTGTCAAAATTATCCTCAAAAATATCACAATTTCTATGCTACTAACAGAACAGCTGATCATTGATTGTTTTATGTAGCACAATCCATACCCAATAAGAGGGAAGAATTTTATACAGGCTGCTTCTCAAACATATCATTTATTTATATGCAAAATATGCAAAATGTTGACCTCCTGCCAGTAGGGGGCACTCTCTGGGTGCTATATAGACCACAACTTTTCTGTCATTCCTCAGCAGAGCTATGTGAAA
>PVJX010035796.1:0-17996 GCA_004027295.1 Dolichotis patagonum | reverse complement strand
TGTATGGAAAGTGGGTAATGTTATACACACACACACTTACATGCATACACACACAAAACTCTGCTGAATTTAGAGAAAATTTGAGAATTTGAGCCCTCTTAGTTTTCTATATGAAGAAAGTCTTCTAAGATTTGGAATAAGGATGGGCAATGCTACAGGAATGCTTAAATTCCACCTAAACATTACTTGCTAGGGGTGGTGGCACACTCCTGTATACCAGCACTAAGGAGGCTGAGGCAGGGAGCTCACTGAGTCCAGGCCAGCCTGGGCTACATAGCAAGACCCTGTCTCAGAAAACAAAAACAAAAACAAACAAACAAATAAATAAATAAATAAATAAATAAAATGTGTACTTAAAGATTTAAGCTTTCTGAGCCAGGCATGGTGGCACAAACCTATAATCCCAGCGCTCAGGAGGCTGAGACAGGAGAATCGTTGTGAGTTCGAGATCAGCCTGGGTTAGAGATGAGCCAAGACCAGCCTGAACTGCATAGCAAGACCCTGTCTCAAAAAGAAAAAAAAATTAAGCTTTTTCTTAGAAATATTTAAGCAGGGAGGCTTATGACTTATGTACTTATAACCCAAAGTCATTAAATTCATTATTAATAGTAACTGCACTGACTTTTTAAGAACTGTTGAGAAAATGTTTGACCTGAATTCTTTTCTCTCTCTCTTTTAATAAACCTCAGTTCTGTTTCATATACAATTCTAAAAATGGTTTTTATCCAGCATGTAGAGCTATTGCTGTAGGTGGGTATGCCAATCTTTGCCACCTGTAGATGGAATAAGAACACCATCTTTTCATGGTTGTATGTATTTCAATTGAAATCTGTATGGATTTCAATTTCTTAATCTGCACTTATTAAATGAATTTATGCTTTTTACTGTTGTAGCTGTCATTACATGTTAACTGTCAGATATCACAAATATTAGCTAAATCAAGGAGACCTTTTTTTTTTTTTGGTACTGGGAATTGAACTCAGTGCCTCATACTTGCCAGGCAGATGCTATGCTGCTGAGCTCTATTCCCAGCCCCAAGGAGGCTTTTCTTAAAAGGAACAGAAAAA
Organism: Dolichotis patagonum; assembly: GCA_004027295.1. Classification (NCBI taxonomy): domain Eukaryota; kingdom Metazoa; phylum Chordata; class Mammalia; order Rodentia; family Caviidae; genus Dolichotis; species Dolichotis patagonum. The sequence continues at coordinate 16,929 of PVJX010035796.1, read as the reverse complement.
ATTGTTCACCAGCTCAAAATGGACTCTAACAAGAATTTTAAGAAGTTAGATTTCTAAGAGGTTGCTCTTAGAAACTTGTTCACTCATTATGAGGCCCTTCATCCATTATCTGGTAAAGATAATTTGAGACAAGTAAAAGGTGAGGTTCAAAATGAATGCAATAAAGGATTTACTTTCAAATCTGATGATGATATGTTCCCATAAGCATGGTAGTGAATTTAGATTTATAGACATGTGTGACTCTGCAACATGTCTTAAAATTACAGTGGATTCCCTGTGGTGCCATCTTTGACAGCTGGCCCCAGGTAAATGCAGCCTGGACTATTTACCACATGACGTCACAGATGAACATAAGAAGCATGATTCAGGCTGTCGTTCTTTTTATTTTTTAAGATGTTAATGGGAAAACATGTGAAAAGATTCATTATATACAGAAGAAACAAATTGTTTTCCTGTGTTTCCAATTGAAGTCAAAAGAATTAGTTCACTGAATTATATATAATGAATAAGCACTTATTCATTGAGGAATTTTATTAAAATAGTATTTTTAAAATCTGAAATGAATCACATCTTCCAAAATTTTGTCAATTGTTTAAAAGAAATATTTCAATTAGAAGTGCCAGGCAGAATTTGTCCTATAAATTGATGCTGAATCACAGCTAGTGTGATGAGACTGTCACTTATTTTAAGTAATATACAATTTACAGTGGGTTTATGGTGCCATTTATTTGATAACTGGCTAGGTCAGATCTTAGGATACATTTTGGATTTTTTTATTATTGTTGTTTTGTTTTGTTTATTTTGAAGGTAGTAAAATAGACAACACAAGACAGAACAAAGCAAACTGAGACAATGCAGTGAAATTGGTACAGAACTTCAGGGCAGGATACCAGGATAACAGTAATAGGTACCGTAGTATATCTTGTTATCTTCACAATTGTCCATTCAATCAGGTATAGCCAAATCAAACCAAAAACAGAACATTATAAAACCTATCAAAACAGAATATTGAATAGAGAAAAGCAATTAATCAAAACAAAGCAAAACAGTGAAAACAACATTTGCTTTCAAAGAGAAGATAGAAGGAAATCCCCCATATTTGCTATGTTTCATATGGTCATCCTCCCAAGAGATGCTCAGACCTGTGGCCCCAAGTCAGCTTAATCAACCCAACAGTACAAGCATTTAGTTGTTTTATGTGCCTTAGTTGCTATCAACTCCAGCTGTCCTGGACACCATCCAGTTGCTAAACGGAAGGGTGGAGGTGGCTGTGTGCATGGGGCCTTTGATTCTCAGCCTGCTCCTGTAGGCTCATGGGAGACACTGACTTGTTGTCTCCTTGGTGCACCCACTGCTTGCTCTTGCCACTGCTTCAGTATATACTTTGTTAAAGAAAAAAAATACTGCCATGTAACTAATGCAAGTAGAATCCATAATATGCTAGGGGTTTTAGATACCTAACCCTTTAGATATCAAATCCTTCAATGTCATAGTTTATAAGTAAGGAAAGAGGCTCAGAGGTAACCCACAGGGAGCTACAGTCAGGCCCAGTAGTGGTCCTCTCTGTTTTGCGCCTTTTGAGGAAGCCACATATGGAATTCTAAGAGGAAAATAAAATTCATTTCAATTCTTAGTCACGGAGCAGGATGCCTAGTGGGCTGACAAGCAGAGTATCACTATCCTATACACACCTTTCTTTCTCTTTCCAAACCTCCCCAGTATTTCCCCCAGAAAAACAACGCTGGGACCTGGTCCGCCGTGGCCTAGTGAATGTGGAAATAATATCACTTGCTCATGGATTCCAATACACAGAACTGCAAAGAGTAACCAGAAACAAAAGCCAGTCTGGCTTTAAAGAGGCATAGCAAAGAAAGGTAATCAAGATTTGAGAGAAAGGGATCAAAACTGAGAGAAACACAGCTCTACAGCAAATCATCAAGCCAGGAAGATAGTTTGTGGCAGCCTCTTAGTTGTGAGAGGATACAGGCAAAAGAATAATTAAATAAATAAGCAATTTTTCCTCTTCTTCCTCCCCTTCTCCTCCTCCTTGTCTTTCTTCTTTCTTTCATTCTTTCTTTTCTACTCTCTTGCCTCAGTTCCTGGAAACATTTTACAGTTGCCTCCTCTTCCTTCCTTGGTCTCTGTACCTGAAATAAGCCAGTCATTTGTCTTTGTCCATGAAATAAATTCAGATTGACTGAAGTCTCTTCTCAATACAGTTTTCTCTCTTAGACAAATATTGCAATTGAGGAGAGCCATTAGTAGTTAGTGAGCCAATGCAAATAGAAAAGTATTTTAAACAAACTGACAATGAATCTGAATTTCACCTCTATGGAGGAGACTTGGCCACAGTGTTGTTAGTATGTTCAAATATATGCACTATTTCAAAAGCAAAAAGGAAAAGTGAAATCCGGTTAAAGGCACTGAAATGCCTGTTTATGAAAACCACTAATGAGCTCTTTTCAAGGTGAGGTGTACTGTAGCACGCACACAAGACATACCGGAATAAAAGGAATGAATAAACAAACAGAATGTGTTTTCAGAGTTCTGGCCTTGATTTCCTCAAAAAAGAAGTCAAAATAGATCAAACCAAAACATTTTTAAATGTCAAGGTTGCTTTAACTGCATAAAATAAAGCTCTTTTAAAAAAAATCAGTATCCTAAATGGCAGATGGTTAATGAAGGCCAGGCAGGCAACTTCTTTAATTTATCATTATTAGGTTAGTCATATGCCTTTATTAGGAAATGATGGATAACTTCCTACCTAGCTATATTTTAGGGTGTATTGTTTTCTATAACATGTGAAGTTTTTAAAATATGACAAATGTGCAGCATAGTTAATTTTTTATGGCAGAACTAAGAGAGCAAATGAACCTCACAACAGCCACGTTTATGTGCCAAATGAGATTGCTTTACTTGCACCTGAGAAAGTCGCTGTGAATCTGTGCCACATTTTTAATGACTTTTGAATTTAAGAACCAAAATGGAGAAAGACAAAGCTGGAGCAAAGTAGCCTTTGCAGTACAGACTTCATAGGCTAGAGGGCACAATTGTTTTAGCTGATCCAAAGCTTTGAAAATCAAAAGCTACTTATGTGTTCCTTATTCAAGGCCCTAGAGATTTTAAAACTTGGATCATGAATGCAAGTTTATTCTCATTAAAAATCTAAGTCAATATCTGCAAGAAGGAATAGCAAAATAAAATGTGTACTTTATACAGCCATTATGATTTTTTTTTTTTTTTTTTTGGCAGGGGTCCTGGGCTTTTGAGATAAAATAGAGCACACTCCACAAGGCCCTTTGCTTCAGCATATTTTTCTATCCACCCACTTGGATTTTACACTAGGTTTTTTTCTCCTAATAAAAACAGCCTTTCCAAAATAAACGATGCGTATGTATACAACGTACTTGACAAATACCTCAACAAGAATTTGAGTATCAGGAGGAAATTATGGGGTTGATTCTACAGCATGAGATTATGTCTTTTATGAAAACTGGTTCTTTTTAAAATGTATAGCTCTTAATTTTTTTTTCCCAAACAGATTAGATAGTCAATGGCTTTGCATAGCCCCAATTCCATATGTTCCTTTACTTGTCCCCTTCCTACCTAGGACTTCCTGAGTCTTCTTCACCATTTTATCTTCTTTAATATGATAGTCTTCAGGTTGTTCTATATCTCAGTTGGTTTCTTTGTTGCTAGGACAAAATACTAGATAACTACAATTTAAGGAAGGAGAAACTGGTTCACAATCTGTAGCGGTTTTAGTTGGTAGTCAGTAGTCCCTAAGGCAAGGCAGCAAGGCAGTGGGGCATGGCAGAGGGCAAACAGCTCACAGCACGGTGCTCAAGAAGTAGAGAGCAATGGGAGAAGAGGCAGACAGACCCTGTCAGGCCACACCCCAGGGACTCACCTCCTCCAACCAGACTTCACCTCCCAACACTGGATTTAGCTATAAACTAGTGGACTGTTTCACTGGTGAGTATCACATCCCATGATCCAATCACCACCCAAAAGCCCCCTCTACAAGCACACAAGGCTTTGGGGAGACATCTAGATATAAACAAAAACTGTCCTTTTCACATGTTGTATGTGACTAGACCCGAATCACCTTCCATTTCACTCATTTCTTTCTGCTCCTATTTCATGCCAGCACACCCATTCCACACTCCAAAATTCCTGCTCAATTTCATTTGTCTTTGCCTAGTAAACCTAATTTCTATTTCCAAATTCAAACTGTTTTTGAGTGACAGCTGTTTTCTTTCAACACACCCAATGACCTCAAGTAGTCCCAGAACTACAAATATCTATTTAAAAAAAAGACTCAAAGAAATGGCCAAATGATCTGAAGCTATAAAGAAGTATCTAGATAAGAGATTAAGTCTTATATAGGACGTTAAACTCTTTTTTGAAGCAAATATTTTTCTTTTTTTAAGCAAGTATTTTTCACCTATACCTCCCAAATACAGTCCAAGTACATCTGTGGGAGGCAGAATTTTGGCTCTGTAACCCTTACCACCAACAAACGGCCACCTCCATGTTACTCCTGGGGTTGGTTATTTCACGGGGCAGAATGAATTTTGCAGAAGTAATCAAGATTATTGATCAGATACCTAAAATAGGACTATTATACTAGATTATCCAGGCAAGCCCAGTGTAATCCCATGGGCTCTTAAAGCAGAGATATTCCTCCAGCAAGGAAGAATGAGAAAGATTGAATTTTCTGCAACTGTCTTGAAGATGAACAGGTTATGTCATGGAAAATGGGATCTTCCATCCCTTAAACTCTAGGAACCAAATTCTGCCAACAACCTGAAGGAGCTTGAAAATGGATTCTCACACAAAAGCCTCCAGAATGAGAGCCCTGCCAGGCATGCACATACATGTAATCTCAGCACTTGGGAGGCCAAGGCAGGAGGATTGAGAGTTCAAGACCAGCCTAGGCTTAGCGAGTTCACCGCCAGCCTGAACTACATAGCAAGGCCCTGTCTCAAAAAACGAACAAAAAGAATGAGAGCCCTGTGCAGCTGATATCTTGATTTTAGCAGTGTGGCCCTCCGTGGAAGACCCAGTGGATCAGTGCTGGGTGCAGGGACTTTCTGATCCGTGGAATTATATTTGTGGTAATTGTTTGCAGCAATGGGAGAAACCAACACACTCTCCGTTCTTATCACACGAATTTAGTCTTAACTCTTTAAACTGATTTCACTTTATTCGTTATTTATAACCAGAAGAGGATTTATAGTTCCTCAATTTACAAAAAATAAGATCTAGAAATGAAAACTTTAGCTTCTTAACTTCTGGGGTATTGAATGCATGGCCTTTTATGGGGGACTACTCCTCTCTTGCTGCTGCAAGAGCAAGGCTTTGTGCTGCTTCACTTATAGACTCCACTTCCAGAGCCCCAGATCCTGTATGTCATGGAGGAAAAACAAATGTCAAAACTAAAAGGAAAATCCCAGCAATAATCTCTAGTGAAAAGCAGAACAAGAAATATTACTTCAAAAAGAAAGCAAGCATTTAAAGAAATAGCTTATTTTTAATCTAATTCTAATGTGCAAAAGATCAGAATTTCAGGAACCACCTGAGGCAATATGTTTCTATCTTTAAAGATTTTTAGTTTTAGATCACAAACTGAACTGTGCAATAAATTAAAAATTTTAAATTTTGTATCTTAGCTTAATTGATTGAGTAGGGGATATTACACTGGAAAACTTATTTAGATAGACTATTGTAGCAGCTGAGGCAGGGAGATCTCTTGAGTGCATGAGTCTGAGACCAGCATGAGCAACCCAAAGCCCCTATCTCAAAAAAAATTTTTTTGAAGTACATAGGGTTGTTTTGATATTCTGTTTGGTTTTAGTGGTAGATGATAGGAAAGTTAAAAGAAAGAATAAGGCTTTAATAATAGGGAAGACAGACTAAAGCAATTGGGAAGAAGGACTGAACCCAGCTCCACTAAGATAAAAGGTAGGATTAGTGTAAGCTAATGGAAAGTACTAGAGGATGTTAGGCAGAGTTGATCAGTGTGTTTAGTTCATCTATATTTGCTTTCATTTATCAAACTGGGTCCCTACCCTCCCACAGAGACTGAGCGGCAGGGACCCTGTCTTTCTGGATTACATTTTGAAGATATGCCTCCCTGGTCCTTAAGAAAGACATTCCTACAGCAGAATACAGTGGTGTGTGCCTATATTCCAAGCACTCAAGAGGCTGAGGCAGGAGGATTGCCATGAGTATGAGGCCAGCCTGGGCTACATGAGTTCAAGGCCATCCTGTACTACAAAGCAAGACCCTGTCTCAAAAACATACCAACAAAAAAGACATTTCCTAGGTTGTAGACGATTTGCATCTGCAGAAAAACAATTTATCGTTACAAATTTTCCAGAGTAAATACTCTTAAGAATGAGAGGTTAAGAACTTACAGCAGAAGGAATCTTGCCCAAAGTTTGACTAAATTCAGGTCCCATTTTGCTTGACCTTCAGAAAACTGCAGATGGATGACCATATTGCTGTTTTTGGCAGATCGTGGAGCAGAGCTGCTAACAGTCTCACTGTTTGAATGTCTACTTTATATGTTTTAACTTTGTAATTTGAACAACTATTTCCAAGAAGTCAGTATGTAATTTGTCAAGTAATAATTTCTTAGTTTTTTTTTTTTTTGGTGTTGTTTTTCTCCTTTTTTCCTTGGAATACTGTATTGTTGCTACCCTTTATTCTGTTTTGTTTTGTTTTTTTTTTTCTCTTTAAATAAAATTATTTTTAAAAAAAAGAATTTACTTTCTAATTCTAGAATCCATCCCAGCCCTATCTACCTCTCACAAGATTCCAAACACCCAGAGCCAAGAAGAGCACCTGTTAGTAGCAGAATGTTCTATTGTTCTTGTTAGCAGAGCTCTCTGTGAATTCTGTGCCATACGCAGAACCCTGGAATCTTGTATCCAGTAGTCAATAAGCCACTCTGCCTAAGTACTTCAGATGGTTCTCTTTCGGCCACAATCTTCACCTGATCACACCAATACACACTCCAAATGCACGGAAAAGAGGAGAAAGTGGAAGAAATAAAATTTTTAAAAGAACATTGGCTAGTTTCTCAAGCATATTTCCCACTATACATCCTAAATAATAAACTGATCTATTTAACTAACACAGAAACATTAAGATGCTGGTCTGTGCTTTCATTCCTAATGCAGGAAACACAGAAAATGCATCTCATTAGCCTACAGGCATTAGAATTTGAACTATCTGTTCCATGCAATTTATATAGTATTCAATAAACTTGTCTGAATTGGATTCAAGTATAAATATATTTTTCTCAGTTGCATTTACTTGGAGATGACACCAATCATGCATTTTTAAAATATCTTTAGCTCACTTAGTTTTAAAGTTTTTCATTGTATGTTATCATTAACTATATAAGGATTTCACCATTTTGTTTTTTCTTGATCTCCCTGATAATCACATTTAGTGGAAAAGAACAAGGTAGTGTTTTGACGTACTACACAGGATGCATCTATTCATATAATATTGCAAAAGCACAGTATAGTTTTGCTCATGATCTCTATAAATGAGAATGAGGCTTATGGTAAAATTATCAGAGATTTTTTATTGTCAGATATGGTTCTGGTATTCGTATTATTATAAATTCATACAATTATTGCTAAAGAGATTGAGAGATAAAATACAAAGGCTTTTTAGAAAACCTTGCAGTTTTAGCAGACACCAACAAACATTAAGGAGGTTGAGTACTGAGTTCACGAGGTTGTCATGACAACAGATCTTTAACACTGAAAATGAAGATAAAGATGAACAAAATTTTAGGTTGTAAACCTTATAAAAGGATCAAATCCTTGCAGTTAAAGAAAAAAATACGCCAGTGGACCAGGTTTCTGTAGGAGATTCCTCTGGACCCTCTACTGGATTTTACTTGTCTTTGCCTTCTAAGCGTTTCCTGACATTGCTACCCCACCCAGACTCCAGAGTCTTCCTGCTTCCTTTGACTGCTGGCTGAAGAGTGGCAAAAAATTCCATTCCTTAGCAGTGCAACAGAAACTGCTTGGAATTCTCCATGAGAGATTTCAAGAAAACAGAGGAAAACAAAACAACGTGGACCTTTTTCAATTCCCTAAGTTATTTTTCAGTGATACCAGGTGTTCCTTGTTTGTCTTAAAAACAGTTTCTGGAACTGTCACCGGGAAGATCCACCCATCTCTGTTTTCCCAGGACCTCTCTAGTTTTAGCACCTGAAAGTTTCACATCCTGAGAAACCTTAGTTCTGGGCAACCTGGTATGGCTGGTCAACCCCTACACCTCTCCACTGAAGGGGCAGAAGGAGGAAATATGCTAAAAGTTCTCCTTTTCAGTTCTTAAATTTTTTCCTGTCCAACTCTTCCACGTCCTTTTAGGCCACAGATGATAAGGTTGGATGAGGCAGTGAGTGAAAAGCTGCCACCCATTCAAATACGTCAGTGTGGCAGTCAATTGCTAATTGGACAGCCAGGGAGCCATGGTTTTAAGAAGTATTTCATCATAGTCCTCAATGGCTACTCTTAAAAATACATTTTCCTAGTAGCCAGGCGTGGTGGCACACACCTGTGATTCCAACACTTGGGAAGAGGATCTCTGTGAATTCCAAGCTAGCTCAGTAAATTCCAGGATACCTTAAATTACATAATGAGACTCTGTCTCAAAAAATAAAAATAATAAAAAATAAAAGAAGAAGAAGAAAGAAAAAACAAAAGATAAAAAGATCCCTAAGCCCCAGCAGTAGTCAGCAGCCACCATTACTATAAACTCTTCAAAAAGTTTATCCTAAGAATCACAGATGCTGATAGCAAAAGTAGGCTGGATCTTTGGGAAATAAATATCAACTCTTCAACTGATGTCAAAGGAAATTCCTTTTAAAGACTCTTCAACCAAGCAATCCAACATACCTGGTCTTTGGTAGACTCAACTCGCAAGTATGTATTCCACAGTAATTAGAGTAATTAGAGATGGGGCATTGACTTTACTAAAATTAGAACTGCCACTAACCTCACACACAAATGGAATTTTTATAAATAATTCTAATGTATATCTATGTAGAAAATGAAAAAATAGAAAAAGATAGAGAAGACAGTAAAAAAAGTAACAATCTTATTACAGATATATATAGATAGATATATAGTTAACATTTATTATCTCTCTGATTTCTTTCTGTATATGCTAACACGTATATGCATATGTATCATATAGAGATAACGTATATGTAGTTTTCTGTGCTCTTTTATCTATTTTTTTCTTTGATATATTTGTTTTGGCCTGAATGTTTATTCCTCCCTCAATTCATGCACTGAACCTCTAACCTCCAATGTAATACTATTTGAAAATGGGAACTTTGTGAAATAATTAGGTTTAGATGAGGTCGTGAGGGTAGTAGCTTTACAAGAAAGGACCACAGAGCTTATTCCCTCCCTCTCTCCCTCTCTCTCTCTCTCTTTCTCTCTCTCTCTCCTGCCCCCCTCCTTTCTCCTTCTGCTGCCATGTGAAGTCACTTAGAAGGTAGCCATTTAGAAGCCGGGAAGATGCCCCTCACCAGGAACTAAATCAGCCAACACTTTGATCGTAGATTTTCCAGCCTCTCAAATATTTAATAGAAATCAACATTCTTCAGAAATAATATTTATAATAAACAGACAAGTCACCATACAACATGAATGTACCACAATTTAGTTTACCAAGTTATTATTTGAATTCATTTATATACGTATGTGTGGATATATATTTTATAAAAAAGTAATTTTCTGTTGTACATTTTTATCATTTTTCAAAAGAATAATTATTTTATTCAGGAATGCACTCTTCATACAAATAGCCTTAGGTAGCCATGTGTCTCAAAGAGAAATGATTCCAGTATGAGTTCCAAGAGTGGACCTAAGATTAATGCAGTTCTCTTTCCCCATTACTGGTTCAGAAATAGCATAAGACAATTGCTAGCCAACAAAATATGAAGTGAAATGTTGAAGGAAATAATTTTGGGAAGTTTTCTCTTGTTAAGTCACAGACGTCTCTCCTGTTCCTGTAGACACTGGAAATTTTGGTTGTGCAGCTATCTTACTTTCTGTCAACTCTGAAAATTATAGAGCAGATGAATGAAACGATTCTTTGATGACACTGCTGAATCACTGAATTATAACTCTAAAAACTTCCTCCTTCTCTGCATTTCCTGTTATACAAAATAAATTTGCTCTTTATTTAAGATAGCTTGTGTCAGGGTTTTTGGGTACTAGCAACTAAAACTATTTTAGAACAAGTTTTATAAGTTTGTTCTACAAAAATCTTTCTGTATAAATCTTTATCCACAGGTCTGATTGTTTCCTAACATAGAATTTCTGAAGGGAAAGTTCTAAGTCAAAGGGTAGGAACAGGGCCAAGGATTTAGTTCAGTGGCTTAAGTGCTTGCGTGGTAAGCCTGAGGTCATGAGTGCAATCCCCGTTACCAAAAAAAAAAAAAAAAAAAAAAAAAAGCCAGTGGGTATGAACATGCTTAACATTCTTCATAATGGTTACCAATTTATTCTGAAACAGCCTCTACCATTACACACCCATGCGCAGTATGTGAGTAATCACTTCAGTACCTTTACAAGCATCAAAGGCTTATTTTACTAACTTTCTGTTAATGTGATGAAAAATAACAGCATCATAATATAGTATCAGTTTGCACCTTAGTTAAAGAAGTTGGATGTACTTTTATCTTTTGTTTTTCATCATCTATACCTTATATATTCAAGTCCTTGGTTACATTTTCTCACTGTTTTCTTAAGTAGAATTTGAGGCTAAGTAATCTTTTTTAAAAATTAAATATAGTGGACTAGGGATATAGTTTAGCAGCACAGTGCCTGCCTAGTAAATGCAAGGCCCTGAGTTCAACTTCCAGTACCAAAAAAAATTGACTATAGTATATATTTTTAATATCTTCTAGGTTTGGAAAAAAAGGCATATTATTATAAGACAGAAATTGACACTGGCTTTTTAGCTTGTAAAATGAAAAGCAATTGAAACTTACTACAGACACACACAAAAAGCTGCTCTTTAACAAATGTTCCTATCTATGGAGTTTGGACAAATCCATGAAACAATTTAATAGTTGTAATCTAAATTCACATGGAATCTTATAACTTTTTAAATTTTGATAATCAGTACTCTTATGCTATCTAACTGATCATTTTAAAGCTTCTTTTATGACCTGTTCAGCAATATTTAGCTTTCTCTCAACTACTTTAATAACCTCCTATAACTTCCCTCATGCACTCTCTTGCTAAAAATTGTTTTATGTCAGGGCTCTGCAAATTTATGATCAGCTGGGGAGGAACATGGCTGTGTAAAATTAAAAGTGAACTTCAATAATAATACATACTCAAGATATAGGAGGCAGTACTTGTCCATTTTTATTCTGAAAGTGCCAGTTTTCAGGGTGTATGCAACCCTGGAAAATAGCATAATTCAATTTTCATTATTAATGTGTTCAATTATACTTTTTTATATAGGTGAGCATTGGTGAGGTGTTCTCTTGAGAGAAAAGGGGAGGTAGCAATGAACAGCACTCACTCTCCCACTGCCAAGCTTCTCCCATGACTTTGGATTGGAAAGAAGAATATTAGGAAGGGCACAAGTACCTGCTTTGTCCCACAAGTCAACGTGTCAACAGAAAAATCCATATAACCTTTGGGTCTGGCCTTGCATATAGGAAACATGTCAGCCTCTTTGCTGCGGTCTCAAGTCCCTCCCAGACAGAAGCAACAGAAGCCAGGAATCTGATGGGCGGAGCTTGAGTGCAATGGGCTTCATTATAAAGGGCGGAACACAAACCAGGCAGAGGGGCAGCAGTCACTGAGGTCTGGGGGCAAGACTGAAGTAGCTCAGGAGTTGTTGGCAAAAGGGAGTCAAGGTACTGAAATCAGAGAAAGATACAAATTCTGGGAATTAGAGCACAAAGTGGTAGAGAGACCCTCAAGTAAAAGCACAAGGGGTCTCTCCCATATTTGATGATAGCAAAGATTTGGTCAGCCAAATGGAAGAGCAATTTGTTCTAGGCAACCCAAATTCCAGTTCAGTTTCAAACCTCTGCAATCTTAGCAAAAGAAGTTATCGTAGAATATGAGGTCAAGAATTCAGAAGGGAGTGGAATTAAGACTAGGCAATATATTAGAAATGCAGGCCATATTCTGCTATTTCTATTTTTCAGCATGCTGTATTTTTTTTCTCTATACTTGTTGGATAGGTTACCTTAGTCCACTCAGAATGTGACAGCTCCTACCTTCTGAATTTATATGTTATAGCCACAAAAAGTGTAAATTTCTCTTTATTGCTCTCCGTTACTATAACTTGTATATCTATCTGTCTGGCTTTTGTTTCACTACTGGGTATTGAACCCAGGGCCTCTTACATGCTAAATAAGTGCCCTACTACTGAAGTACACCTCCAATCTCTCTGTCTATCCAACTAATTCCAATTTTTATTTAATAATTGGTCTGGTTTTAGTACATTAAGCTGTAGTAATGACAGGCTGGGTCACAATAAACAGATCTATAACCATAGGAGCTCAACTCTGGTATTTTGGAGTTCTCCAGAGAAACAGGACCAATAGCAAATGGAGACAGGTGGTGTGTGTCTGTGTGTGCACATGTGTATATGTGTGTATCCTGTTATGTGTATGTGTGTGTTACAGAATCAGATTTCTTATAAAAAACTGGGTCACATGATAATAGAGGCTGAGAAATACCATGCTTTGACATTTGAAAGCTGACAGTGTCATTCAAAGGCCAGAGAGATAGAGACCAATGTAGATTCCGGTCCAAGTCTGAAAGGCCTGAGACTCGAGAGTGCAGAGGGAAAGGGAATATTGAAGTCTCAGGTCAGTTAGTCACAGAGAGAGATTTGAGCTTTCTCTCACCCGTTTCTTTGATTCTGGACTTCAAAGGGTTGGACAATTCCCATCCACACTAAGAAGGGCTACCTGTACTACTTAATCAACTAACTCAAGCGTTAAACTCCAGAAACACCTTCCAGACCAGGGATATGTTTCAGCAACACAGTGCCTGCCTGGCAAGCATGAGGTCCTGGGTTAGATTTCTGGTACAAAAGAGAACCATCTGCAAAAACACATTCAGAACTACTGTTTAACCAGATATGTGGGCATCCTATTGTCTAGTCAACTGACACATAAATTTGATCATCATATTTGAGTGTCAGAATGATATGGAGGGGGGTTAGTGTAAGCTATTTAAGATAAATGTAAATCTAATCAGATTAGACAAGGAGAGAGAGATTGTCACATATCTTTTCTGCTCTATATTGAGATCTATGAAACTGGCTACTCCGGAATTAAGGACAGTAAAATCCATTGCTGACAATGGTTCACCTCTTCTGAGGAAGTGACACAAAAGTACTTCTATATTATCTATTAAATAAATATGTGTTTAATATATGTTTGTTTTTTACTTATAAAAGAATACTGAAAGCTTTTGGCTATAATGGAATAGTAGGGACTGGGTTTATCCTCCATTCTAAACAGATAACCAGACAAAATACATAAAGCAATGGTTTGCAAACACTGAACAACAGGTAGTACAGAACTGTAATTCACAAGAGAAAAATCCTATGATTGCCCCAGCTTAGGGCCTAGGGAGGCTATAGAGTATGTAAAGCAACCCACATACACTGTGGCTGTCTTGTTAATTTAAAAGGGCAGGGAGGCCAATGCGACCAGAATTTGTGGGGCAAAGCAATTGAGAGAAGGGAGCTGCAAAATCTTCAGAGAACTGCAGAGGACGTTCTTCATGTTTTCATCTGAGTACTTATCTGAATAGTCATGTTTGTAAGAAATCTGTCCAATGCCAAAGAATAAACCAGAAGACGTAAACAAGCATAGAAACCATAGTGATTTCATGTAAGCCATGTTTTTATCAGTTTGAATGAATAGACTTCCTCACATACCATGCATTGGATTGATACTTGAATGGGCTCTTTCTATAGTAGCAGGTCATATTAGCTCTAGAATAAAAGCTGCTGTGGGTCACTCAACACAAATCAAAAAATCAAGCTTCGAAATGATCAAAACTAATTCCAAGTGGCTTAAGTGTGTTTCAAAATAGCCTAATAAGAATTCATTGGGAAAACAATAAGACACAACACTCAAAGACATGAAATTTAAAATGTCTGGTATTCAAATAAAAATTACCAGTCATGCAAAAAATAGGTCAATATGATCCCTAATTAAGAGATCTATCACATATATGTTAGAACCACTAGAAAAAAATACTAAAACAGCTTTTATAAACATATTTCACATATTTAAGAAAGTAAAAAAATATTAATAATGATGAGACATTAAAGATACAAGAAAAATCTAAAACAACTTCCACAAATGAAAATACAATATCTAAAATAAAAAATAACTAGAATTAACAGCAAGTTAGATAGCTGGATTTAAAATACAGTAATAAAAACTATCTACACAGCTGGACCTGGTGTGGCATACCTGCTATCCAAGTATCAGGAGGCTGAAACAGGAGAATCATGAATTCCAAGCCAGCCTGGTCTATACAGAAAGTTCCAGGCCAACCTGGTATAATAGTGAGACCTTGTCTCAAAAAACAAAAAACACTGAAGAAAAAATAAATATAACATCAATGGCCTGTTAAACTATATTAAGAGTCTAACAAACATGTATTGGAGGGATGGAATGATAGATTGCTTGCCTAGCAAGGCCCTGGATTCAATCTCCAGTATAAAAATAAGCATTGAAGTCATAGGCAGAATGTTGGAATGCAAAATGAAAAAAGTTAAAGAAACAGTTTTCCAAGTTTAATGAAATCTATAAACCCACAGATACAGTAAGATTAAGAAACTTTAACTGAGGAAACACAACATGAAACAAAACAAAATAACCAAAAGCACATTGGTAAGCAAAAAGATAGTCCCCAAAGATTATTATTTTCTTTCCTTCATTCTTTCTTTCTTTCTTTCTTTCTTTCTTCTTTTTTAATTTTTTTTTATTTTTTTTTCTACTGGGAATTGAACTCAGGACCTTGCACTTCAGGCAGGTGCTTTGCTGTTGAGCTATGTCCCTGACTCAAGATGACCATTTTCTAATCTCTGAAATTTGTGAATGTTGCCTTCTGTCACTTTGCAGATATGATTAAATTAAGGATCTTGCCATAGAGATTATTCTGAATTATCTAGGCAGGCCCAGTGCAATCCTAAGGATTCTTACAAAAAGGAGGAGAGAAGTGTGACGGTGGAAGCAAAGTCAGTGTGGTGTGAGGACAAGCCTTGAGCTGAGGAATGTAGGCAGCCTCTAAAAGCTGAAAAACACAGGGTCTGGATTCTTTCCTGGGGACTCTGGGAAAAAACCAGTCCTGCATGTATCTCGTTTTTAATTCTGCAAGACATATTTTCAGGCTATTCATGTCTGTACAAGATAATAAATGTGTGCTTAAAAACCGCTGTTTGTGGTCATTTGGTACCACAAATAGGAAATTAATGCAAACACCAAAGGACATCATAGCAAAATTGATGAAAATGAGAGATAAAGCAAAAATAGTGAGAGCAACCAGAAAAAGAAAGGAGCTCATTACATATTGAGGAATAAATCCTAAAAGCATCCAGACGATCAAATCTGTGCATTAGTTACAGAGAAACCAATCCATTCTGCCAACTCAGTGTTGGAGTTCACTGAGCAAGTCCTCAGCGCATTTCCTGGTTCCCGCTGGTACACATGTTGGAATGTCATCCATTGATGAGTAATAATAGTGACGCCATTTCAAGGAACCACTGGTGTGATCTAAGCTTGAGTGTATCACCCACCACCACCACCACCCTACTCAGCTATCCTGTGCAGTTTTCAACCCAAAACCCGCCATGGATAAATGAAAGAGGCAGGATTCAAATCCAGATCCTCTTGAAAGGATATATTCATTTTCCCATAAACATTTTACCTCCGTAGTGAGAAGTCACACATTCATCAAAGCCTTACTTCCCACCTCATCATCTTGTTGGTGAAATGTCTTCCTCAAGAGTTCCATATAAAGTAATCCCTTTCTCCTTAAAATCCTCACTGCCACTGGGGGCCATAGTAGTATGTGTTTAATGATGCCCAGCTTCTCCCATGATCCATATTCCTGATACTCAGGCCCTTATTAACCCTTATCTGGGCTGACTCTCTGGCTTCCAGGTTTTTTTTCAATGAAAGAATGTAATGGAAATGAAACTTTATATAACTATCAAAGCTAGGTAATCAAAAACCTGGTCACTTCTTCCAGGCCCAGTGCAATCCTAAGGATTGTCTCTGAAAAAATTTGTTCTTAGAACGCTTGCACTGGGAAAAACTAGCCATCATAAAAAACAAAACCAAACAAAGAACCTGACTTCTGTGACATCACCACGCTGTGAAGAGGCCCAAGCTAGACAAGAAGGTGACCCATGGCAAAGAGACAATATATGACCAGCCCCTAGCCATTCCAGCCCCCCAGTCCCAACCAAGGCAGAAGTGAATGACACCAGATGAAAACCTGGTTCTAAACAAGAAATGAAGAGTGCTGGAAATTATAAATCAGTGCATAAACAAATGATGCTTTTATCTCATTTAAAAACTTTTCAAAGCTGGACGTGATGGCACTCATCTGTAATCCTAGTACTCAAGAGGCTGAAGCAAGAGGATTTAGAGTTGAAACAGATAGCAAGACCTGGTCTCAAAAAACAAAGCAAAACAAAAAACACTTCTCCAATTAATAAAAATAATATTAACACTTACCTAACAGATTTGCTATAAAAAGGAAATGATTTAATAGCATAAATAAAGCACACTAAAAAGTGACTGGCACTTAAGAATCATTTAATAAATATTTCTATTGTTTTATAATATCCTCATTTTCTAAGTAGGTACTCATTTAA
>PVJX010035794.1:0-17984 GCA_004027295.1 Dolichotis patagonum | reverse complement strand
GATCTTGGAAACAACCTAAGTGCCCATCAACTGAGGAATGGATAAAAAAGTTGTGGCATTTTTATACAATGGAGTACTACTCAGCTATAAAGAATGATCACATCGAGATATTTATAAATAAATGGACACGACTTGAGACCATTCTCTTAAGCGAAATAAACCAAACTCACAAGGGTAAATACCATATAGTCTCCCTAGTGTGAGAGTTGATATGAGTATATAAGACTTTATGGTAAGCATGAGTCCCCATCTCATAGCTTTGAAATCTTTCAAAGTTTTCAGTCATCAGTTGGAATGGTTTTATCCTGTTTTGTTTGACTATATCATGCGTGATGATATGAACAGCTGTTTTGAAGAAAACAAAACATTATGACAGCTGTTGCTGATTTAATATCATCCTTCTTCAAAGTCCTACCATGCTTCTTTTGCTCTACTGCCATTGGTTCTATCTATCACATTGTGTCTTATTGGAATTTGAATATGTGTGATAGTTTAAACTAATATTTTTTATCAAAAATGAGATATTATAGTACCCATTGATCATTTTCTGTTATTCAGTTCAGAAAGCCCTGTAATTCTTTCACTCTATGCATGGCTTTATACTATTGTGTTATGTTTGATATTATTGTATTTGAAACTATTCTCAACTATAGCAGAGTAAGAGATATGGTGTTAGCTACTGTTGATGTCCAGTTGTATTAATATAAAGTACTGTGTTGCCTATGTTGTCCTGTTCTGATCTGCTCTGTACTGCCCTCTTTTGTTTTATTCTCTTTCAAAAAAAAATTTAAAAAAATTTGTTCTTCAAATGTACCAATTAGTACTTACTAGAAAAACAGATTTAATACAAGAAGTACAAATGTATACAAATTTACAAGATTTTCTTACAATGGTCACCCAAAGAGTCAGGTGTGAAAGAGCATTAAATGTGTGTCTGCACATAGGAGACCTAAAGGGTCCAGTGGAAGGCCTCGAGGTCAGTGTAGAGTGCCATGTGAGTCAGTATCAGGAGGCTGATGGCCTGCGACGGAAGGCTGCAGAGTCTGCACTGGAAGCCAGGAGTTGATATCCAAGGTGAAATCATAGACTGGTGCTCCTCTGAAGAATATAGAAGCAATCCTTCCATCTTCATTTCCCTTTATACTTTTCTGGTGATAATGCTCCTTAAGGTGGGTCTTCTACACCCATAACTGTTCTGAGCCAATTTAGTTGCATGTTACTTACTCAAGTTGACACAGTCAATCTGTTGTGGCAAATAGAAACACCAAAACAACACAAAGAATTTGGAGTCCAATTTAGTTATGTTAACGGCCACTGATGCCAAGAAAAAATGTCAGTCCCTGATTCTTGGTAGTTTGAGGCTTGCATGGGATAAGCAGCCAGGATGTGCAGAAGCAGAGTACTTGGCTTCTGTACTCTGATTGGTTCTTATAACATGCATCATAATCACCAGTTCTAGATCTGTGTCCAGCTACATCTAAGAAACAGAAACTACCTCTTTTTTGTTTTAACAAGACACATCAAAAGGGATAAAAGCATACTAACAATAAAGAAAAAAGAGGACTATATAAAACTTAAGAACATTTGTTCATCAAAAGACATCATTAAGAAAGAAAAATAGTTATTTGCAAGACAAGTAGCTAACAAAGGAGATGTAGCCAAAATATATAGAGTATTTCTACATATTTGTAAGACAAAACAGATGTCACTCAAGAGGGGAGGGGGAAAGAGGTACTCCAGAAAAAAATGGTTAATAAGAATGAATAATGAACAAATGGAAGTGTTCTCAACTTTACTAGTCATTAAGATTAAGAAAATGAAAATTAAAGCCATACTTTAAACCTTTTATTCTTATACCATAATAGGCAAAATAAAAATAGAAATTTCATGGTATTGGGAGCAAGTGAGCAACTGTAATTGGTAAACACTGCTTGCAGAACTGAAAATTATTACAACCTCATTGCAAATGTGTTATGGTTTGTGTTTAGGTGGGCCCCAAGCCTCTTGCTGTCATGCAAGTGCCTGAATCTAGCATTTGGGGAACATATGTAGAAATGTATCTTGATGTTTTGAATGGGAAGTAAGAGAATGAAGGAACATCATTGCAATGATACAACAGTAGAATTGCTCTGTGAACACTCACTCCCTGAGGGAGAACAAATGGCTATTAAATGCTTGCAATATAAAGGTCCAGATAGTACAATTGTACTGAAATCCAATGGAGGTGGATTGGAATTCTCATCTGCTTTTACAGTGTCACACAATGGAACTTGGGGACAGGTAACATGATGTTACTAGGCTGATACTCCAGTTGTCTGCTTTGCTGTAGATAATGAACTGTTTTTGCTTTGATCCATTGAATTTTGTTGCCTTCTATGGCTCACTTCCTTAGTCATTTATTTCAGTAATTGTAGTCTAGTTACTTCATACTCTGCTATAGGTAGATGTGTTACTGCAATGATTGGCATAGCAAAATGCCAGTATATTCAAAGATTTTGTGGATGAAAGGAGGCAGGGGATGCAAGAATATGAAGGAACTACCTCAGAACTAGGAGACCATATGCTTGTTCAAATAATAGAAGATAGGAAAGTTAATTGGTCTGCTTTCACAAGTTGAGGTTGTGAGAATTCATAATGAGTCCCCCAATGGTGTTCTCTTCAACACAGTAGGAAACAAAGAGATCGTCTTTGATTGCTGTTGAAGAGGAAGGTACAATCATCCTGTTTGAAAAACACAACTATAGGTGGTACATTCTTACTATCCCATAATTCTTGGAGGCTGACACAGGAAGATCACAAATTGTCAGCCTGGACTACTTAGGAACTTGATGCTCTCTCTCAGAATAAAACATACAATGGGTGTAACACAATATGAAGGTCCTGGGTTGAATCACTAGAATCATGCAGGAAAGAAAAAGAAGGAAGGGACATAACTACAACAGTTATGTAGAACTCAACATGACTCTAAACAGAGTAGTATGATTTATCACAAGGGAAAAAAGAATGAAACCTGAGATCACACTTGTCAAGACTGAGAAATGGTTTCATGATTCAGTTGGTGCATCTGGACCTAAAATGAGAACTGTTGCATTCTTGGAGGAGAAATAGTAGCAAGTAATCCTTCTCACATATGACTCCATGAGTAATGCAAGCTACTTTGGCAGGAGAATGTCATGTCCTAAACTTGGCTTGCTCCTTTCATTTTCTGTTTCAATGACAGCATTGTGACAAACTTGGGGTGAATACAAAAGAAGAAGCTTCTTCAAATATAGTAACTGTAGCTGCTTTAAAATGACTGCATTATAAATGAAATAACAACAGTGATAATAAAAGTATCTCCAATAAATGACTGATAAATACCTAGACTCTACTTCCCTGAAGTGAAAGTGAATAGGTGGCTATGAGAATTTCAGACCTAAAAATACCCAATGTAAAGAAAATCAAGTTTTCCAGATATAACTATAGCAAGCAAGAAAGTTCTATGAAATCATAGAAAAAACAAAGGATATGAATAAGAATAAATTTCTTATAAAGGAATGTAGTCGTTAGTCAATACTAAATTGGCTGTAGAACATTTTTCTCAAAGAAAAGATTACTGTGTTAAGTGCTAAAAAAGTTTGGCCCAGATATGAGTTGTGTGGGTTAGAGACAAGTAACACAGGCAATGATCTATGCAACTGAAACAGAAAATGTCTACATAGAGTCCAATGCCTTCATGGAGATAAACTTCCCTTTATAAGAGAAAAGAAGAAACCGATTGGGTCCCACAGGACAAAATACTCCCTTGACACTTCCACTGTCTGACCTTAAGATCCTGCATCCTATTTTGCAGGAGGGGACACTGAGGTGATATCAAAGTATCTCTGTTATCAGTAGGGCCCACAGGCCCTATCTCTCTGTTCTGTAATTATAAATAAGGCATAAATAAGCATAGGAGAGTAAATCTATTTTCATTTGTCCAATATCAATATTCAAAAACTGTACAGATGTTGTTTTGACAGACTAAGGTTGCGGCTCATATGGATGAATTTGGAAATATAGTAAAATAATGAAGAGAATAACTGTACCCAACTGGGTGCAGTCATTTTGTGCTCCACTATTTTTAACCTTTACTATTTGATGTATAATGTACAGCTATTTTATATGCATACTCTGTGAGCACTCACAAATTCCTAGGGGAAGTTCTCTCAAATGTGAAATGCCTCTTATAGGACAGTTATAGTGGGAATATCAAAATCAACAACTAAACTTCCATTTCTCTTCCATATTCTACTATGGAAATAATGTGGAACTGAAGGAGGAGAAAACACAATCACGATCTTGATGAAGAACTTAAAGACAGTAGGAATATTGGCAGTATTTCTGCACCTTAAACCAAAAGATCTGAAGGTTCAAGAAAATACACTAATGGTGAATGGGAGCTCAGGTGAGTTACTGCCACTTGATTCAGCCACTATCCCTATGCCTACTGCAGATCCAGAATTAAATGCATGACTATCATGTTGCTTCTGTTGAATTTGAATTTTATTGCTGTCTGACTCTTATGCACATGGAAACATATGGAACAAATCCCTCTGCCTTCTTGTATGACTTGGTTTCAATACTTTGATATCATTCTGGTGGGCCCCAAAAAGAACAGGTGGCAATGGCTGTTTGCTGACTCATGGAAGTTAAGTTGCTCATTAACCCCTATAAAGAATACACACTATCCAACCAAGACAAATTATTCAAGACAAATTATTGATAGATATATGATATGAGACTCAAAACTTAATCTCCAGTATAGCAAAGGGAGTTACTGAGTGTATGGGAATGAGACTTTTATTCAAGAAGGAAATCCCCACCTCTTATTTGTTCTACTCAAATGATATCAGAAAAGCTGGAGGAGGACAACAGTCATTTTATATAGTGTATTTAAGAGAGAAGCAAATTTTACTGGTGGCTCAAAACAAAAGTGAATGATATCATTGGGCATCAGCAATCAGTGAGCCCCACTGACAAGCCTGGAAGACCCATCACTGTGAGGACCAGTCAGCATAACACCTTAATTTGAATGGGAGGAACCAAAGGAATACCAAGAAAAATGCATGTTGTATTTTCAATGACTTTTAGGTAATAGCTAACAGCTTAGTTGTCTGTGTGTAACTACTGATATATAAAAGCCATCCTTCTGTGTGAAACAATTAACTTATGAAGATAAATGACAGTTTTAACTTATGACAGTTTTAGAGAATTCAGTACCTGATTAGTTGTTCCTGTTGCAATGGGCCTGTGAAAATACATAATCGGAGAAGATTGTGGAATGGAAAAACCAGTTTTCCTAGGGTTGGGAAGCAGAAAAGACAACAAGAAAGGGGCTGTTGTCCCACTATACCCTTCAGTAGTATGCCATCAGTGTTGTTAAATCTCACACTAGGCTCTACCTCTTAAAGATTTAAGCATCTCCTAGTAGTGCCTTGCCAGACAACAAGTCAAAGCATGAGACTCTGAGGAACATTAACAATGTAAACCACAGCATTTGGTTCCTGGCCACAAAAGATACATATCAATCTCACAATGAAAATATATTAATTCTATATGTGGACTCACAAGATCTTAATTGTTTCAGTATTGCTCAAGAGGGCAAATCCAATGACTCCTCTGAGACACAAGGCTCTGAGACTCAAATATGAGGCACTATAAAAATGCAAATCAGGTCTCATAATTCAATAATGCAATGATAGGATAAGCATAGGATAAACATGCCCATTCCAAAAGCAAGGGATATAGAAAAAATGGAATTGGATTAAAGAAGACCAAAACTCAGGAGAACAAACACTAAATTCTAAAGCTCTATATCTGGTATCTGGGACCAGTGGTGGCATGAGGAGAACTCCAAAGAGCTTGGACTGTCTTGCCACTATTGCAGTGCTAGTTGCAATCCAAAAGGCTTTCTCTAGTGCTGGTTTTCTTAGGTGACATTCTATGTTTATCACATCTCTCCCTTAATGGTTCTTGATTATAACTCTGGCTTTACACTCACAGCTGAATGCATTGCCCTGTCAGGCACTACTTGTAGGGTTCTTGACTTTGTGACACAATGTCTGGCCTCACAAGCTTTCCTTTAAAATCTTAATGGAATCTTCCATGACCCCATACCTTTGCATCATGAATGCCTCCAAAAGCAGCATCACATGGATGGTACTAAGGTCTTTCAATAGTGCAAGTCGTACCTGGGAATGCTTGAATCACAGCTGCATTGATTTCTTAGCACCTTATTGGCTGAAAACAGGCAAGCAAATATATAGGCACCTTGGGACATATAGGGCATTTTAGGGCTCTGGCCCAAAAGATTCTACCCTGGAAAGTCTTTGAAAAAACTTTTTAGTTTTGCACTTCAGAACTTACATTGATGGATATGGTCTTGGAGATTCCTAAGAAACTGTAAAGTTTTCTTTCCTATTGTCCTGGTACAAAAGTACCTGTGTGGCCATTCCTTTCTTTACAGATGCTCCTTTCTTGCCCGAGCTCTTCATTTTCAAATTTTTCTGTACTGCTTCTCTTTATTCCTGGTTTTTACTGTAAATGTGGCTAAAAGAATCTGATAACACTTATGTAACTACCTAAATGCTTTGCTGCCTTGCAATCTCCTTCACCAAGAAAACCAATCCAGGGCCAGGAATATAGCTCAGCAGCACAGTGCCCACCAGGCAAGTGTGATGTTGTGAGTTCAATACCCAGTACAAAATCAAACAAACAAACAAAAAAACTATCAGATTAAGCTTTCCTGTCAGAAAATCTCAAGGCATGGATATTATGTTGACTAATTCTTTATCACAATGTAATAATGATGACCTTTATTCCAACTTCCAGAAATTTTTGTTTTTATCTGAAACCTCAGCATCAACTTTCATGTTTACTTTTGTATCTTTATTTTGGATTTCTAAAGTGCCACAAGAATCTCACCTTAATCAATGTTTGCAGCATTCTAGGCATTTTTTTCCAGATGACTCCTCCAAACATCTCTAAATTAGTTTCAAAGAATCTTCCACATCATCACATACAGGTAGAATAATTGCAAAGTGCCAATCTTTCTGTCAGTTTTGTCCATTAGTTTTGTTATTATATTATAAAAAGCTAGTCAACTTAAACAATAAAAAGATTTATTTTGGCATAAGTTTGGGCAATTTTGTCCATGATTGCTTGACCCTCTAACTTTAAACCTATAGCAGGACATTATGATGGGAGCTCATAATGGAGGAAAATAGCTCAACTAATGTTAAGGAAGTCAAAGAAAGAGATTGGGGGCCCACAGTTCCCTTCAAAGCCATGTTTCTAAGAAAATGAAAACTTCCCACCAGACCTACTTCTTAAGGTGTCTACCACTAGTGGAATAGTGCCCAACAGTGCTAAGTTGGGGAGTAAGTATTTATCATGTGAATCTTTGGGCCAATTATAGCATTCACCAACCTCTGCTTCATGTTTAACTTCATTCTATCTGCCAAGTGCAATGACCTAATTAATGAATCAGTTCAGGGACAAAATCTACAGCTGTGACAATTTCCTCCAACATCTAGTATGTGCAATGAATTAAAAAGTGTTATTTGATGATGTGTTCCCCAACTCTTGAGTACACAAATCTGGAATAAAGAAGTAGAAACCAAATTGGCAGGTACAGAAAAGATTCTGCATCCATTGTTTGACATTGTGTTGCTGAATGCATTTTAAGCTTTAGTGCTCCCTTTTCCCCACCACCTCACATTTGAGAAAGCTGCCAAGAAGTCTCAGGTAATTGCTTTTTGGGCACCCATGGGAGGTTCAAACCATACAAGCCCTATCCTGTGCTATCAGAACACTCATCATGGCTCTATTCCCTTACCATAATGCAAAGCACAGCCACTTTGCTTTCTACACTGTGTCAAGCCATTTTTCACATCCTGAATTTCAGAACTGACCCTTCTCTTCTTTGAAGGTATAACTAGGAAATTTACTCATGTTTTCTTAGTAAGTATATGTCATCAGTATGGATATCTCAACCAAATTTTTGGTGAGATGGGGGCCTCTGCTTTATTTGGCAAGTGTCTACAACAGCTCATCTCACCACCATTCTCAGTAGCATACTTGTACCACAGATATTTTACATCTCTGAATTTTTCTGCTGAGATGTATTAGATATTCTGGGCCTGAGGAGAAACTGCTTTCAGTAAGTAACACAGGAAGTGTTCTATCAAGCATGAAGCTACAATGTCACCTGGCCACTCAAATTTCCTCAAAGCAGTGTATCAAAAGTCAAAGAAAGAGTTTGCATACCAAGAAGACAAACAGACCCTGATTACCATGCAAGATTAAGAGTTGTTGCTATATAACATAGACAGGGAGAAATATGATTTAAACTCTTAATATTCTATTAGAGATTTGTTTTGCTTCCTGACTGTCATGAGATGAGCAGTTTCTTCCACAATGTGCTTTCATCATACACAATCCCAAGGGCATTAAGACCAATCTTTGATGGAAAATTATTTTACGTGGACATATTAAAGTCATCAAATGTATTCTAGCAAGATTTGATATAAACATGGAAAAATTCTGAGTCAGTTTTCATGAAAGATAGGCCTTTGCTCTACTGGAGCTTCAGAGAATAGAACTGGACCATTCTAAAGCCTTAGTTTTTCAAGAGAATATAATCCTCACTAAAGGAACATTGCAGGGACCTGCAGCTTTTGGGGCTGCTGGGGACTGCTAGGCCCGCCCTTCACTTGCAAGGAATATCGTGGGGACCTGTGGCTCTCCAGGGTTATAGGGAACATCATGGGGACCAGCTGCTCTCCAGGACTGCTGGGGACTGCTAGCCCTCCCTTTGCCTGTGGGGAACATCTCGTGATGACACCTGAGAGCCAGGGCTGCTGGGGACTCCTGGGACTGCCTTTCACCTGCAAGGAACATACCAGAGATGGTGGCAGAGCACCTGAGGTGCCTGGAACTGCCTCAGCTGGGCCTGCCCCTCCTCTGGGAACATCAAGAAAGCCAGCCACAGGCCTGAACTGCATGAGACTGCATCTGCTGGACCCACCCACCCACCAGGAATATTGGACTACAATGGACTACCATGCTGGCTCGAAGAGAGGCTAGGAACACCTCACCCAAACAGAAGACCTCATCAAACTTCAGTCAGTGTGGTGCATTTGCCCCATAAAATAGAGGTCTGCAGTGGGTAAATAGGAGCAGAAGTGAAACTCCCTCCAGCTGGAAGACATTGGCTAATGTGGCAAGAGAGTGAGTAACCCACTCCCACCACACAGAGAACATTGGACAGATGGAGGAGAGCACCAATATCGTACCACCAACTTAGAGGAAATCAAAAGAACTTAGGAGACACCCAGTGACACAGTAGTGTCTCAGCTGACACAAACACTAAGCCAGGGAGACCTGGTGACCTGCAACGACTGGAAGGTATAACAACAGGAGGAACTAATAGTTGCCCTACATCAATACTTCGGGGCTAGTTAGCCCAGAAAGAATATAGGGCTCAGCCAACAGGCAAGATTCAGGAGACTGGATCTCCTCTTCACTTTGGTACCCAGCAATTTGACAAATAACAACCACACAGTAGAATCCTTAAAACACACACTACAGAAAGTTGTGACTGTTGGAATAGAAAGACCAGAAATTTACCCAAAGGGTGAAAATGACTAAACAAAAAGGTAAAATGCAATCCCGAACATCTAGTCCATCAGGGGCAAGTGCAGCCGATAATGAAATAGAGGAACCTAAAAGTCATATACCAGAAATCTCTGAAAAGATAGCAAATGAAGTAAAGAAACAAATCCATGAGGCTATAGAGGAACTCAATTAGAAACAATGTCTTATGTAAAGACAAAAGTAACAACCTTAGTATATGAGTTGCTCAACATAGCTAGAGAAGAAATAGATAAGAAATTACAGTAGCATGGTAAATTTATTCAAACTTTGAATGAACAATGAAGAAAACAAGCACAATCCACAAAACAAATTGAAAGAGATATGCAAGAAAAAAATTGTACTGAAAGCCTGGAAAGCCTTTAAATGAAGCTGAGGATAGAATTTCAAATCTTGAGGACAGGAAGGCAGATGGTGATCTTGAAAGGGTAGAACTTACAAAAACAACAAAGCAGCATGAAATGACAATCCAGCAGCTACAAAATGATGACAGGAGAAACAATGTTAGAGTAATAGGCATCAATGAGGAGGCAGGAGATGATTCAAAGGATTATGCTAAGCTGTTCACAGAAATAATGGCAGCAAATTTCCCAAACATGGTGAACAATTGGATATACAAATAAGTGAGGCATATAGAATGCCAAACAGTCATAACCAACATAAAACTAGACCCAGACATATAATAATTAAGATCTCAGACATACAGCATAAAAGCAGAATACTAAAAGCTGTTAGAGAAAAGACACAACTCACCTATGAAGTAAAGCCTATTAAAATCATGGCAGTCTTCTCAGCACAAATCTTCACCTTAAGATGAGAATGGAGTGTAGTATTTCAAGCCCTTAAAAAAAACAACTTTCAACCCAGATTGATGTACTCAGCAATACTGTCTTTCAAATTTAATGGTGAAAGAAGATATTTCCATTACAAAGAACAACTAAAGAAAATCATATCCACCAAACCAACCTTAGAAAGAGTGCTGAAGGACATCCTAAGTAGAGAAAAAAATGACCACAATCTCCAGAACAACAACAGAAAGAAATCACCAGGCTGGACAAGAAAGTAAACAAGGGAGAAAGGCAGGAAACTAACAACAGTTAACACAACATAGAAAAGTTAAGCGAGTACCTATCAGTCATATCCGTAAATGTAAATGGGCTCAATTCACATACCAAAAGGAACAGGATGAAGGAATGGATCAAGAAACAGGATCCCACAATATGCTTTATACAAGAAACGCATCTGATGCAAAAAGAAACTCAAAGATTACAAGTCAGAGGATCGAAAAACTGTATTCCATGCAACAGGAACCCAGAAAAAAGCAGGGATAACTATTCTATTTGCAGACAAAGGGAACTTCAAACTTAAAATAATTAAAAGAGAGAAAAAAGGTCACTACATACTTCTAAGTGGAAAAATTCAAGAGGAAGAACTAACAATTATAAATATATATGCACCAAACACAGGAGCACCCAAGTATATATGACAGATACTAACAGACATGAAAAACCAGATACACAAGAACACAATTATTACAGGTGACCTTAACAGCTCATTGTCACAAAAAAATAGATCAACTAGACAAAAAAACAGCAAAGAAATAATAGAACTGAATCATACCTGCAAGAAATTGGACTCAGTAGATGTTTGAAGAGTGTTCCACCCAACCACATCAGAATGCACCTTCTTCTCAGCTGCCCATGGGACATATCCCAAATTAGACCACATATTATCCCATAAAACATTCTTGAGTGAATGCAAACTTATTGAAACTATCCCATGCATACTATTTGACCAAAGCACACTGAAATTTGAAATTAATAGCAAAAGAAATTGCAAAATTGGAAAAAAAATACATGGAAATTAAATAACAACCTTTTGAACAACCAGTGGGCTACAGATGAAATTAAAGAGGAAATAAAGCAATACCTACAATTCAATGAAAATGCAGAAACAACCTATTGTAATCTGTCAGATGCAATGAAAGCAGTCTTAAGTGGGAAATATATAGCAATAAATTGTTATATCAAGAAAACAGAATGACCACAAATAAATAAACACAAATAAACAAAAAATAAACAATTTAATGCTTCATCACAAGCTTCTAGAAAAAGAAGAGCAAGTTAAATCTAAAGCTCATAGAAGAGAGGAAATAGTAAAGATTGAGCAGAAATCAATGCAATTGTAAGAAAAAATACAATCAATTAACGAATTAAAAAGTTGGTTTTTTGAGAGAATAAACAAAATTGACAAACCTCTAGCTAACCTTATGAAGAAAAAGAAAGAAAAACCCCAAATTCATGCAATAAGGACTGAAAAGGGGGAAATTAATAAAAAACTTACCAACAAAGAAAAGACCAGTTTCTAATGGACTCCCAGCTGAATTCTACAAGAAATTTAGAGAAGATTTGATGCTAATACCCCTTAAAATATTCAATGAAATTGAAAAAAAGCAATCCTCCCTAATTCATTCCTGGAGGCAAGTGTTACTCTGATACCAAAATCAGAGAAAGACCTAATCAAAAAGTAGAACTATAGGCCAATCTCGTTAATGAACATAGATGCAAAGAATCTCAGTAAAATACTGGCAAATAGAATGCCGTAAATCATCAAGAAGACTATACATCATGACAAAGTGGGGTTCACTCCAGGAATGCAGGGATTGTGTAACATACACAAAACAATAAATGTAATACACCACATCAACAGAGCCAAAAACAAAAACCACATGGTCATCTCAATAGATCCAGAAAAAGCTTTCGATAAAGTACAACACATGTTCATGATAAAAACCCTTCAGAAAGTTGGAATACATGTTGTCTACCTCAACCTTATAAAGGCCATCTTTGACAAACCAACAGCCAATATTATACTAAATGGACAAAAACTGAAAGCTTTCACTTTAAAATCAGGAACAAGACAAGGATGCCCACTATCACCACTCCTTTTAAATATAATTCTGGAAACACTAGCCAGGGCAATCAGACACGAGAAAGAAATAAAAGGAATAAAGATAGGAAAGGAAGAAGTTAAACTATCACTATTTGCAGATGACATGATACTCCATATAGAAGACCCAAAAAACTCCACTTAAAGACTAGTAGAGGTAATAAACAAATTCATTAGTGTAGCTGGATACAAAGTCAACAATCAAAAATCAATAGAATTCCTGTACACAAACAAGAAACCCACAGAGAGAGAAATTATGGAAATATCGTCCTTCAAAATAACAACTAAAACAATGAAATAGTTAGGAATCAACCTAACTAAAAATGTAAAAGACCTATATACTGAAAATTATACTATGCTAAAAAGGAGATTGAAGATGATATTAGGAATTGGAAAGATGTTCCATGCTCTTGGCTAGGAAGAACCAGCATTGTGAAATGGCTATACTCCCAAAAATATTATACAGATTTAATGCAATCCCAATCAAAATACCATTGACATATCTCACATATCTAGATAACACATTCCTGAAATTCATTTGGAACCAGAAGAAACCTAGAATAGCAAAGGCACTTCTGGACAATAAAGGAAAGGTAGGAGGCATCTCAATTCCTGACTTGAAAATGTACTATAAAGCCACAGTGACAAAATCAGCATGATACTGCCAAAGAAATAGACCTGACTATCAATGGAATAGATTAGAAGATGCAAGAAGGTACAAAGGCACTCTGCCACCTGATATTTGACAAAGGTTCTAAACATGTTCACTGGAGGAAGCATAGTCTGTTTAATAAATGGGGTTGGAAAAATTGGCTCTCCACATGCAGAAGACTGAAACTAGATCCATGCCTATCACCATGCACAAAACTAAAGTCTAAGTGGATCAAAGACCTAAACATTAAAAGAGAAACACTAGATCTACTAGAAGATAAGGTAGGTAGAAGTCTTGGAAACATAGAGGTACTAAGAGAATTCATGAACAAAATGCAAACTGCACGGGAAACACTCCAGAGAATCAACAACTGGAATCTCATATTATTGAAACGTTTCTGCACTTCAAAAGAAATCCCTATCAGAGTGAAAATAAAATGCACAGAATGGGAAGGAATTTTAGCCAGCAACTCCTTTGACAAAGGACTTATATAAAGAACATACGAAGAATTGAAAAGCATCAACGCCCCCCTTAAATTCAAAGACCCTCTCCAAAAATGGCATCTGAGATGAACACACAGTTCTCATATGAAGATATTCAAATGGCATATAAATAAATGAAGAAATGTTCATCATCACTCATCATTCAAGAAATGCAAATTAAAACAACATTGAGATATCATCTCACACTGAAAAGAATAGCTGCCATCAAGAAATCAACTGATAACAAATGTTGGCAAGGCTGCGGGGGAAAAAGGAACACTGCTCCACTGTTGTTGGGAGTGCAGACTGGTGCAACCACTACGGAAATCAATATGGAGAATTCTCAGAAGACTAGGATTGGATGCTCCATTCAACCTGGCTATTCCATCCTGGGTATTTTCCCAGAAGAACTGAAAAGCTCATATCACAGTGATATACGTATACCCATGTTTATAGCAGAACAATTTGTAAGCTAAATCTTGGAAACAACCAAGATGCCCATCAACTGCAGAGCGGATGAAAAAGATGTAGTATTTTTATGCAACGTAATATTACTCAGCTATAAAAAAGAATGATCTTGAGACCTTCTTAGCGAGATGGAGACAACTTGAGACAATCCTCATTAGTGAAATAAATAAGAATCATATTCATAAATATCACACTGTGTCTCTAGTGTAAAAAGTAATAAGAACTGTAGGAGTAATAAAACCAAAACTGCATAATTCCTACTATAAAAAAGAGAGGAAAAGAAAGTGTCCTAAAGGATATAACCGCATGTATGTTTAAGTGTGTAAGATAGATGAGCATATTACTGATTTTATTAGGTTGTTGAGCAGAACTGTTAACAGTCTCACTGTTTTAATGTCTACTTTGTGTGCTTTAATTTTGTAATTTGAACAACTATTTCCAATGATGACAGTATATAACTTATCAAGTGGCAATTTCTTAGGGGTTTTCTTTTTGTTTTTGTTTTTGTTGCTGCCGTTCTTTTAATTTTTCCCATTGGAATTCTCTATTGTTGTTACCCTTTTTCTGTTTTGTTTGTTTGTTTCTTTTTAAATAAAATTTTAAAAAATTAAAAAATATTCTATTGTGAATATGCACAGCAATAATGGTGGAACCAGCATAAAATAGCTTTTGACTTCTTTATAATTGTACAAATTATTTACACTCAAGATAGGTCTTAAGTGGAAGTGAATAGAACGAAGAATCTTGCATTGCTGACTCAAAAATTATTCTAGGACACATCATCTTTTACTGTGTGATGTGTTTAGGGATGATCCATTAAAATATTACCCTTCCTTCCTTTACTTTTCTTAGACTGGGTATGAATTACAGAGCATTCATCACACAGCTTCCAAGTACTGTTTTTAGCACCTCAGCCCTCCATTCTGAACATCAACATATATGATTTCCAAGTGGGTTTAATTATGTTGAAGTGTCCAAATTCTCCCTCTGTTCCTCTTAGTTCCTCTTTTGTACACTGCTGATATTTGATTTATGTGTTTTTTAAATAAATGACTGTGAACAGACTGCTAGATAGTGTCCTTAATTGGACACTGAAATCACATTTCGCATTTGCTTGGATGCTAGCCTCTCAGAAGACTACATATCAATTTCAACAGCGATGGAAAAATTAAAACAGCAGGGTTCAAGTGCACTACTAGGCTTGCCCAATGACGCAACTCTTTCAGGGAAACTGAAGATCATGCTCATTCATTGGACACAGGATCTATTAAAATTGCTTCCCTGAAAAAGAACTACAGGCGCTCCAGGAAGGTGTGTGGGGGTTAATCTTTTGTTGACCCTTCCAGGCTTCTCTCACATCACCAGCATATCTAGACTTTTCTGCCTTGTGCATCAAAAGCACATTCAAATGTTTCTCACTTTGTCCACCACCTGGACAACGAAAACTTTCCTGCCTTTCTCTATCACAAGAGTTTAGGGTACAGTCACAGTGGGTTTGTCCTTGCTCTGGCCAGGGTTCTACTGGAAAGCTCTCAGGTTTCCTAGAATCCACGGGCCTCTGTGACCTCATTGCTCCCAGCATACCCCACGGCAAGCAGCCTCAGAAAGGCAGAGGCAGCTATTTTCCCCGACGTCCCAACTATAACCTGATCTGATCTCCTATTGAGCTCCTCGCTGCGTTTTGCTTCAGCCATCTCTGATCCTGTCGAGCAAGACCCAGCCCCAGAACAGAGCAGAGCTGATGAAGAAGCAAACCTGGACCCCAAAGCCCTCCTGGATATCATGGTGCCTACGGAATGGTTGGTTGTCATGGCCAAAGCAGTGGCCCTTGTAGCTTTTCAGATGATTATCCAAAACTCTGAGGAAGAGGATGAACAAGAGGAAGCTCGAGTCACCTTCAGCAAGAACCGGGATATACAGCCCATAGAAGAGAAAAAAGAGGATGAGGAAGAAGTCAGTGAGGAGAAGGGAGAAGCAGCAGGTACCAGTGAGTTATTCCTGGATTTGCTTATTCCTATTCTGTGATATGGTCTGGGCCCTTGTACACAGTGTCTACCAACATGATTCCATCCTGCTCTGGCTCCAGGGTAATAAGGCACCGCCCTGGGATACCTGAAGACCTGGGAGAGGAACCTGTGCACAGAGAACTAGAAGATCCAGGCATGGGAGGCGGGGACTGGGAGGATGAATACTTAGCAGGGGAGCCCTGTGGTGAGAAGAAGGGGACCCTGTGGACAGGGCAGCATCCCAGAAGGCAAAGGAAAGTGCAGCCAATGGCTTAAGTCGAAGTCCAGTAAGACTGGCCCTGTGTACCCTGAGGGCCAAGGCTGGGAGCAACAGCAAAGTCTTTGGAACTTTGCAGCCATACTTTCTGCAGCTGGCTCCCTTTGCAGGTCATCCACTGAGCTTGCCTCATCTCATTAACCAATGAGTTCATGTAGTCAAAAAACTTATGCCTATTGTTCCCCCAAAGAAGCCACATTCTCTAAACACCTTACAGTCATGAGAAAAAACATATTGCATTGTACAACTTTGTGTTTGATGAGGAATGGTCGATAGTATAATGTATGAACAGACAGATTGTGAATGATTGGGTTTAGCACATTTCAGGAAGATATTTGGGCAGAAATGGAAGGAGAAGCTCAGGGTAAAAGGTAAAACAAATTCATTCCTCACTTTTTGTTGATAGCTTTTTAAAATGTAAAAATTTGTAGGATGGACCAAGAGAATGATGCACAATTGCTAGATTACTTCAAAAGTGTAAAACTTACATTTTCAGGGTTTGAGGAACCAATAAACTTCATCATAGACTTCTTTTTAAGACAAATTCCTTTTCAAGGAGGTTCTCCAAAAACAAACAATAAACCAAAAAAATAAAACAAACAAAAAATAAAACTAGCATGTCTAAATAGACTCATATTCTTCTGATCCTTTTCTGCTTCATGAGTCAAAAATAATCACTAGCACAGGATGTGAGAAAGAGGGGAAATGTCACCATAACTGTTGAGTAAAGGAAATATGAGAGCCATGAAAGTATTATATCAATCAGTAGGAATGGGGCCCAATGGTCTTTGGAATTTTTTCTTACATGATTCTACTCTACAGGGTTTTCAGTGTTCAGTAATAGGGGCTAAAGTGTAACTTGGGATAGTTTTCCAATGACATCACAGCCCTGAAATCTCTATCATCTCTTGCTAAGAAAGCATTGCTATATTTCTATAAATTTTCAGTTGAAGGGGCTCAAGAAGGGAAAGGCAAGAAGAAAGAAGAGAAAGAGGAGAAAGAGAACTAGAAGAAGGACAACCAAAGTACTTATAGTGACAGGTCAGCCTCTCTTAGGAATTCAGATATTGGTTTATAGCCTTTA
The DNA here is from genome assembly GCA_004027295.1 of Dolichotis patagonum. Classification (NCBI taxonomy): domain Eukaryota; kingdom Metazoa; phylum Chordata; class Mammalia; order Rodentia; family Caviidae; genus Dolichotis; species Dolichotis patagonum. The sequence continues at coordinate 391 of PVJX010035794.1, read as the reverse complement.
GTATTAACTAACCATTCCTCATATAGTCCTGGTACTAATAGCTTTATGTTTTAAAATTTCTTCTGTAAAATAAATAAAACATTATTAAAATTCATTTTAAAAACAGTTTAATGTTAACAGAGTTCTTGTATATTAGATAAAGTCAAGGCAACCAATATACACTGATGTGTACTCCATTCTAAAATACAAGACCTTTATCCTGTAGTTACAAGGTAACTACAAAGAGGAAATTTAACAGTCTTTGTAGTGGAAACCATTGGAGAAAGGTCACCAGAAGCAGCAGCTAAAGCAACTGGGCCATGTACTAAGTGCGTCTTCATCACATGACCACACAAACCTAGTTCATAAAAAGAATGCCTTTGAGAAGATTGATTATTGACAGAATAGGAAA